>JAHHZJ010003690.1:0-52302 GCA_021437245.1 Aegilops speltoides
CAATATACTTCCTCGCCGAACTCTTCTTTTCAAAGAGTCCGCTCAAGCACTTACTATAAATGCATGCAAGCCGTGATTCTCCTTAGCGGGCAGACAGTTCGGCTCGGCGCCTTTGGCTCCTCTCCGAGATTGGCGTTGGCATCCTGGAGCTTGTTCCTTTCTTGCTGCACCCTATTCAGCACCTCTCTTGACCTTGAGTGGCCTTGAAATCTTATTGTCCGGATCTTGTCGTGGCACCTAATGTCATTATTAGACTTGCGCGCATGCCGCCTGGCATTATATTTATTAATAAAATGTGTTACGGGGAGGGTCTCTGCGTCTCCTCTGCGGCGACAAATCTTGACCTCAAGTTGGGCCTTACAATCTTGCGGCTCCGAGACAATGGGCATTCTTTTCGGTAGAGCTTGCGTTTTCAAATGATCCTTAAATCAGTTAACATAACTACTTTAAGTCTCGGGAGCTCTTGGTATATATAACCATGAAAATTCCTTTACCGTATGTCTTTCACATCTTGCTCCGTGGCTTTGGTAAAACCATCTTGGCGGCGCGGAGATCGCGTCCCTGCGTTAAAGGCATCCAATGCCTCGGGGAGAAGCACGCTTCACGAAATCTTGTCGTGGCGCCTATGGTTCATGCCGCTCTCCACCTCGAACTTGGTGGCGGACGAGTCTGTCGGTAATCCTCCGTTGGAGAAGGATCCGGCCAGCGTCTTGCGCTTGCCTCCCCCTCGGGCGGTATTTGGGCTGGCAGTGTAGGTTGGATCAGCAACCTGCGCCCTTGATCCGGCGGCCTTTTTCTCCTAAAGATCATGAGCACTTTCGAGGCGTTTCCTAGGAGCGTTGCTCTGAAAATTCAAATCTGAGCTATACCTTCTTGGGGCGTTTCCGTCCGCACCGCATCCTTTTACTTCTTTGGTCGGACTGGCCTCTGTTGGTCGGCCCGCGAGGCTCGACTTCTGCCGTAAAGGCACTTCTGTAACATACCATCGTTCGCGAAGGTTAAAAGGAAATGAAGAGATAATGGTGTTGGGACCTCGGTCCGACCACGAGAAGCGGATCTGATCAGGGGTAGTCGCCGTAATGGCAACAAAGCACTATCCATCTGAGTGGTGAAATACCCGTCGATCAGCTCCACCTCGATGTCGGGTCCTCTTGGAGGCGGATCAAGATCTTCTGGATCCTCGGGTTGCGGAGCGGGACTTACCATGTCCTCCACGGTCGGCGTAGACCTGCGCCGAAGACATAATGTAAAGCTTAAACTTCAAAAGCATGGGTTGAGCCCTTAAAGGTGTTAAACACCCATCCTCTAGGGTTGTTCATGGAAAACCCATTTAAGGGGTTAGATTGAAGAAGTCCTCCTTCTCCCCTTGTCAGAGCCGGACGGGATCTTCACTAGGTCCTCGGTCGAGTCCGACCCTTCTTGGCCATGGCGGGTGGCATCATCTTCCCGTTGAAATCCCACATAGGGTGGCCTCTATATTGCAATGGCATTACCCCGCATGATGCATGTCACCATGACTTGATCATGGTCAACCCAGTGAGCCAGCAATCTTATTGGCCCATCAAGTAATGGGCGCTCTTGTCTTCCTCAATCGGGGGCTCCGTGGGCGCCCGGCTTAAGCGTTTCTTGAGGAGCAACACTAAACGGGAGGCCAATCGGATTTGGGTCCGTGGCGGGCGTCTCCTATGTAAAACCACTCTGAAGGCCGGTCTTGGAAGCCTTCTTAGAATCTGGGATGGGTATCCGGTCCGGCGATCGCCATATTTCAGCGCCGCCCACTTGATATATGGACCCCTCGTTAGAGCGAAGTGCAGAAGAACAGACCTCTTCTACAATGCAAAATGGGGCTCAATGCCCGGGAACAGCTCGTAAAAGCTCGTAGTCCATGATATGCGGAGACGAGGCGGGTGTGGTGGTGGGCTGGAGTCCGTAGAACTCCGGCAGCCAGCGGAGAGCGGATGTATTGGGAATCAGAGTCCCCTTATAAGATAGGGGGCCAAGCATACTCGCTCCCCTTGTTGGGGCTTGGGGTAGCCTCCGCTTGCCTCCCACCTTGATAAGTAACCAGCCCGGCTCGGGCCGGGATCATGAAGGCGGAGGAGATATCCCCCGCTTGGAGCTTCACTAGCTCGTTGTGCGAACGAGCACCTCCTCCAATCCTGGCGGTGGGCTGGGGCCTTGAGAAGAAAGAGCAGCGTCGGCGGTCCATGATGGAATGGATTTTTAGGTCAAAAGCGCCGATGAAGTATTCATGGGAGGAAGGCGGTGTGGTTTGGATCTGGATTCTTGCCTCTTTTGTAGGCGAGACGACTTCGCACAACTAGGGGTGAAGCGTAAAAGACACCACGGCTTTTCGCATTCGATGCGGCAGCGTGGAAGAGGGCCATTATTTGGCATAAAGCGAGAACACGATATTCAATATGAAGCGGACAACATTAAAGCGGATACATCAGAACGAAGGAGAACCGCCTTGCAACACGAAGACTATAAGCGCCTTTGGACTTATCGGCATTGAAGCTTGGTTGGGAAACTCTTGAGGCGATCTGGACTAGGGGTGTCCGGACAGCGGATTGTCATCGTCCGCGGACTCCAAGACTCGAAGATACAAGATTGAAGACTCGTCCGTGTCAGGATGGGACTTTCCTTGGCGTGGAAGGCAAGCTTGGAGATCTGGATATGTAGATCTCCTACCATTGTAACCGACTCTGTGTAACCCTAGCCCTCTCCGGTGTCTATATAAACCGAAGGGCTTTAGTCCATAGGACACAACATACATTACAACAATCATACCATAGGCTAGCTTCTAGGGTTTAGCCACCTTGATCTCGTGGTAGATCCACTCTTGTACTACCCATATCATCAATATTAATCAAGCAGGACGTAGGGTTTTACCTCCATCGAGAGGGCCTGAACCTGGGTAAAAACATCGTGTCCCTCGTTCCTGTTACCATCCGCCTAGACGCATAGTTCGGGACCCCCTACCCGAGATCTGCCGGTTTTGACACCGACAGTGACCTCATGCTCCTTTAGATGAGATTCCAACTCCTCAATATATTTCTTGCCCTTAATGGCAATGGACATAATTTCCATGAAGTTGGAACGAGCAATTTTATTTTTATGAAGAGCTTTAAAAACCATTTCCCCCTTAATTTTTAAGGAGGCAACATTATCATTCTCTTCATCATTATCCTCATCATCATTAGCATCAACATCATCATCAAGAGACATATTGGGGTACAAAGTAGGAGATACCTTTGGCGCCTTAGCCATAAGGCAAAAAGCAATAGATGATGATGTACAATCCTTGAGGCACCATTAAACACCACATCTTGTTCCATGGGTGTTAGGTTTCCTCTACATTGTTGTAGGAGTAATGGGCCATGGGTAGGCTGACCCGGGACCCAAGATCTTTCAAGACATCAGGTGACTCGCGCCCTCGGTAGAAATCCCAATGAGCGACCTTGAGCGAGTCAGTGGCGACCTTGAGCCGAGTCAGTGAGGCGACCTTCGAGGCGAGTCAGTGGCGACCGGAGGCAGTCCTTAGGCGACTCTGGAACAAGCCGACTTCGAACTTGCGACCTCTAAAGGGCAGCTGTGAGAGTCGGCCGCGACCTCACGAGACCGATCTGAGGTACAGCCCCATCGTGGCTGTCCCCTCGGACCCAGGAAGAAGGCATAGCTCTGATGAGCAGCGTCACGGGAGATCTCGGTGGTAGCAGCCTTGTGCCATGCCTCCTCATTTCTCAAGCCCGTCATCTGAAGGCACGTGCCTGACAATGGCCTTGAACAGCCGGAGATCGCCGGGCCCCGTCGAGTGAGATAGAAGAAGGCGGCGGAGAGTCGAAGGCGGCCCTCTGAGTCGGCCTCCCAGTCGGCCGCCTCTCGGCGAGGCCCCTAAGCCATAAACCCATTGGGGCGGGGAGTGGCAGTGATCACTGACAGAGCCAGCGGCCTTGTTCCCACGACCCCATGACCGAAACTGCGTCATCGAGGCCGCTGCCAGTGATTGCACTGTCCATGAGGCCCATGATCAGCGAGCCCAAGCCGGCGAGGAGGATGGCTGCAAGAGGCCCGGCAGTGGGGAACCGCCTTGATCGGATTACCATTGTACCCCAGAGAGGCCTACTCTCAACCCAGGGGCACCCATTCAAAGGTTCGACCTGGATAGGTTTAGACATATAGCAAGAGGAAAGAGCTAGCCTTGCTCCTTCCTGCCTCCACACAGCTCGAGGAGCACCATTGTACTATCCCCCATAGTGATCATGCGGAGACCCCTTGAGCAGCGATGGGTGTTATCTCTCGGAGAGCCCAAGCTGGGTAGATTCGCGGCGTGCATGTCTTCGCCTCATCCTGTTTCCAGTACCGGCGGCGTCCTACTCGCCCACCATGATAAGCCACCGCGGCATATATCGCACCAACCCAGACATTTGGCGCCCACCGTGAGGCGAGGTGCACCGTCGTCCGGGAGATCTGTTTTGGGCAGGGAACCCTCTTCCTCCTGGCGCGCAGCCAGCCCGGCTTGCAGATGGAGTCTGCATCGGCGCCTTCTTGTGCGCCCGAAGCTCCTGCTGCGATGGCGACCTCGCCAGAACTCATCGGCCGAGTGCGCCTCTCAAGCGAACCCGTGCGGCGCGCGTATGGTGGCCAAAGAACATTCTCGCGGGCCTCCTCGACCAACTTCAAGTGGCGGCGAGCCCGCCGTAGACTTGGAGTCCGTAAACTCCTCAGGCCGATCTTTGGTCGACTCCGGCTGTATCGCTTGATACCTTCCCATAGCGTGGTGGTTTCTGACGACGCTTCCATATGAGGAGAGCGGCGGAAGCGCCCGTCCGCGGAGGTGCTCGTCGCCGGCCGCGGCGAGCACTCCGGTGGCGCCGGAGACCGCTGCTGCGTACCCTGCGAGACCTGTCGCGCCCCTCGAAGGGCAGCAGACGCGAAGATCTTGGAAGCGCCGCCTTCAGCTCGTTGAAAGCGCCAAAGTTGGCAAGCATGAGGCGCTTGTCCGCAGCATATGAGCGCAAGATGGACCGTCTGCGGGCGGCTCGCCCGCTCCGGCTGGGCGAGCCGTCTTAAGCGCGGTCCGAAAAGGCGCTGGCGCCATCGCCCGGTCTATTGGAGTGAAGCGCCCGTGTCGCCACCCCCGCGGAGAACATCCGCGCCGCCCAGCAGCGGCAAAGCGAGAACCTCGGCGGTGAAAGCGCCGTGTGATAACGGGCGAGTCCAGCAACTCGCGGCAAGTTGCTGCGCAAAAGCAGCGGCGGCGGCAGCGCGCAGCAAGCAGAAGAATGACGGCTTACCCCTCGCCGAGATCAAGCGCGACCTCCGGGCGCCGGTGGCGGAGTCCGCGGAGAGAGAAGAAAGGCCGGCTCACGAGCCCAGTCGGACTCGCATCTCCGCCAGCGCGACCAAGATAGCGCCCAGGCGGTGGGCGGCGAGATGATTATCTGCCTCCCGCCCGAAGAAAACGGCGAGTCTCCCGCCGCTGTTGAGCATCCGACTCTCGGTGATCGCCTCGGCCGCCGAGAGAGTCGGAAAACGGCGCCCGCCACGGATCGACCGACTCCACGGATCCTGGCGCTAGAAGAAGAAGGCGAGCTGGGTCCGCCTTGCCGGGCCCCGCGCCGAGCGAACCCTTCCCCAAAGGGTTCACGCTTCGCTCGAGATCGCCGTGCACGGCTCCGTGAAGCCGGAGGATTGGCTGATAGACTACTCCACAAGCCGTCCAACATCGCCAGCGGCGGAAGTCGCCGTGAAGTATGTTCCCCTCATGCTCGAGGCACGGCGGGGCGTGGCTAAACAGCACTGAAGCCCAGCGATATCAACAGCTGGGTCGACTTCCTTTGAAGCCTTCATTCGCCTTCACCCGCCACATTACAAGCGACCTCCCAAGCAGCGCCGACTTTCCTTGTCGTGCAAGGCCCAGGAATCAGCGCGACTATCTCCTGCTGGGCGACTCAAGAAACTCCTGCGAGGTGTGCGCGAGTGCAGAGCCATTGAGTACTTCGGCCAGTGTGAGAGGGCACCCTCCTCAAGCACAAGCTCCTCTCGACGAGCAGAAACCCTCGTGAGCGCTAATCATGGCGAGACAAATGCGCCCGGCCGACTCCTCTATGAAGGCGGAGATCCAAGTCAGCCTTGGTGGCAAGGTGACTCCCAGGCTCCCGAGGCGCCCGGCTAGAGGCGCTTGCCGGCGGCCGCGGCAGCGACAACAAGCGCCAAGCCCCTAGCCGGCCAGCGGTCGGCGGTCGCTAACGATGAAGATCAGCAGCCGTGAGGGCAGCCTCCGGCCAAAGCGGCGGAAAGGCGGCAAGTCCAATTGGTTGCCGGCTTTCTCTTATAAGCGAGACTCTGGATGGTCCTTGCAAGTTTCATAGCGGTAGCGGCCGTCAAACCATACCACCGAAAGTGCCAGCGGCTCGTCGGGATCGCCAGGGAGGCGGCCTCGCCCTCCGCCGCGCTGCGGGGCCCGCCGCGCCTCCGCCGCCTCCGCGGCCGGCGGCCCGGCCCGTCAGCCGGTCCAAAACGAGTTCCCGAAAAACCGGAGCATCGTAGTGTTCACCGATCTGGCGAGATGATCGGCGTGGCGACACCGGCAGCGGCAAGAAGTCAATCACGATGGCGGCGAAGCCCTGAGTTCATGCATTGGTCAGAAGCCTATCCGGTGGGCAGGAGATCACCGGAGGTGATCTGCGAGTCGAGCTCTGCATACAGTTCTTGGGCGACCTTAGCCAGCGATAGGCGGGACGCCCGTTTCTCGCGAGTCTGATGAGGCGGGGCGGCGGCATAAACATCTGTACAAGGATACCATGGAGAAGCTTCGGAATCGGCGGAGGCAGGCTGCGAGAGCGATCGCACCGTGTTCCATGGGATCGTACCCGGCCTCTCTGTTCGCCCGATTGGCAAGATCACGATAGGCGTCCTCTTCGTGGACAAAGATCACTTCCGCCGAGAACCGATCTGGTTGAGGTGGTGGATGAAACCCGTACCAGCGCTACTAGGCGGCCTGCTCTGGCCAAATTCATGGCGGTTCCCCACTCGCCTACCTCAAGATGAAATCTTGACTTCAAGGGATCTGGCATTGCCGCGACTACAAAAGTAAATCACTTTGTCGGCCGAAGCGATCGGCTGGCGAGTCTTTGGTGATCATGGCGAAGCGGCTCCTTGATCGCGTCGTGGCGATGGCTGGGAAGCAGCCGGAGATGTCGCCCGACCCCAAAATTCGGGCGGAAGGATCATTTAAGCGGCTAAAAGAAACCAAGAAGATACCTTTGGACTGGAGCACCAGAGTGCTGCTGTCATGGGCAGGCCTCGACGGCAAATAGGAAAAGCGAGCTCGTCGATTTCCTCCGTGAGAATCGGGACATCTTCGCGTGGTCCCCCAAGGACATGCAGTGTCTGCGAAGCAGGTCGCCGAGCACAAGTTACATGTCACGGCGGATGTGAAGCCCGTCGGGGCAGCCCTTGCGCCGCTGTCGGAAGAAAAAGAAGAGTAGTGGGAGAAGAATGGCCCGGCTCGGCAGCGGCTTCATCATGGAAGTGTTTTTTCGGAATGGTTGGCCAACCCGTACTAGTCTTGAAGAAAAACAAGCGATGGCGGATGTGCATCGACTACACCAGCCTCAACAAAGCCTGCCGAAGGATCCGTTTGCTCTGCCAGGATCGATCGGTGATAGACTCCACGGCCGGATCACGAGCTGTTGAGCTTCTTGGATGCATACTCGGGATATCACCGGATCAAGCTGAATCCAGCGGACGGTGAAGACCGCATTCATCACGCCGTTTGGAATATACGCTGCAGCGATGACATTCGGCGAGGAATGCGGCGCCACCTTTCAGCGTTGCATGCGAAATGCCTCCTCAAGCAGCTCGGCGAGGAATGCCCATGTTTATGTGGGCGATGTGGTGGTGAAAGGCGGAGCGTGGGGCGCTGCTAGAGGATCTTAAAAGAGACCTTTGAGAATCTGCGCCGATTCGAGATCAAGCTCAACCCGGAGAAATGCGTGTTGAGTCGGCCGGCCGGCTCCTTGGTTTTACGGTCTCCGAGCGGCATAGAATGCAACAACCTGTGAAGATCAAGGCCATTGAGAGGATGGAGGTACCCAGCCATTGTTGGATGTCTTGAAGTTCACGGCTGCTTGGCTTCCATAAGCCGATTCATCGATCGGCTAGGAAAGCTCTGCCATTGTATCAAGCGATGAAGAAGACCACTTTTTGAGTGGAACCACAAAGCCGGATGAGGCATTTCTCAAGTGAAGAAAATCTTTGGCGACTCCCCTGTGTTGGCGGCTCCGACTCCCAAAGAGCCCATGCTCTTGTACATCGCCGCCACCAGCCGGGTAGTCAGCACGGTTATTGTAGTCGAGTGCAAGGAGGAAGGCAAGGCGCTCGGTCGAGAGACCCGATATATTACTGGCCGAAGTACTATCAACCTCCAAGCGAGAACTACCCTCACTACGGAAGATGTGCTCTGGCGTGCACTTTGCCGCCAAGCTGAAGCCCTACTTTCAAGAGCATCCTATCACCGTGGTGCACCGCCCCACTCGCCGAGATCGCCGAAGTCGAGATGCTTCGGCGAGTGGCCAAGTGGGCTATCGATCGGCTCCTACCATCTACTACCAACCGCGCCGCCATCAAATCGCCGGCCTAGCCCGACTTCCTCGTCGGCGGGCGAGACTCAATACTTGCCGCTGCGCTGACTCTACTCATTGGCGGCTGCGCCAGCGGCTCCAAGATGCGCTCGGCCTCGGGCGGCGTCGTCCTCACCTCCCCAAGGCGACAAGCTCAAATCGTGCTGCAAATCCACTTTGCCGCCTCCAACAACGTCGCCGAATATGGCGCTCGTCCACGGGCTCCGGCTTGCCAAGAACTCGGCATTCGCGGATCGTGCTATGGCGACTCGACTTAGTGGTTCGGCGGTCATCTGGCGGGGCGCCAGGGCGCAAACATGGCAAGCTACCGCTTCTTGGTGCGGCAACTCGGCGGATATTTTGAAGGATCGAATTCCTCACGTCCCAAGGGCGACGATCAGCGGATGCATTGGCGCGAGTCGGCTCCACTGCTTGACGATACCTTACAGCGTCGCCCTTGGCGCCTCCTCAAACCGTCTATCAAGCCTTCACGGTCAGACTCCATTTCGTGCGGCTCCCGAAATAGTCGGATCCGACTCAAGACCCGACAAGCGACCTCAAAAGCCACGAGTCGGCCCGGGGGACTGCGCCCGGTCGGCCGGGGGCTGCGCCGATCGGCAGGGGCTGCGCCCGATCGGCCGGGGCTGCGCCCGATCGACCAAGATCCCTCAATTCAGCAAGCGGCGAGAATCAACCCGCCGCCTCCCGGCCCAGCCACCCTTGTCCAAGTCATTTGTGGTGGCAATGAAGAAGATAGCAGCACCTTCATGGGCGCAGCCATCCTCAAGTTCCTAATCGACAAGGTTGCTGCGGATGAGACTACGGCTCGGCAAAGTACTGGCCTTGACGGCAGCCTACACCATAGTCAGCAGAGAGTTAGTCGGGCCGCGGCGTCCTTTGGTGTCCACGGTAGCTGCGTAGAATCAAAACAAGGCAGGCGATCCTCAAAGACATCCATCGAGGCGAGTGTGGTCACCACAGACCTCGAGGCGCTTCGTGGCCAAAGCATTTGACGCAGTTTCTTTTGGCCGGCTTACTGGAAGAAGCTAAAGAACTAGTCAAGAAGTGCAAGGGATGCGGTGTTCGCTCCAAGCCCCTTGAGTGACCTACGCGAAGACAATCCCCATCGCTTTGGCCCTTCCATGATGCAGGACTTGGACATGGTGGGACCTTTCAAGGCGGCTGAGGTGGCCTGGCTCATTGCTCGTCGCGGTGGACAAGTTCACCAAGTGGGTAGAAGCAAAGCCCATCAAGAAATTAGCGGGCCCACAGCGGTGACCTTCATTGCCGACATCGCGGTGCGATGCGGCATACCGCATAGCATCATCACCGACAATGGCACCAATTTAGCCAAAAGCGCCTTGGCTCGTTTACCTGGCGGCGTGAGGCATCCGGCTGGACCTGGCGTCCGTTGCCCATCCTTGATCAAGCGACCGGTGGAGCGGACCAGCGGCCTCATCTGTCCGGCATCAAGCCTCGATTGGTCGAACCACTCGGCGCTCGGCGGCTGTTGAGTGGAAGAGCTGCTGCCATCCTGCAGAGTCTGCGCCTGACACGAGCAGATCAAGCCGGCTTCCGTCGTTCTTCCTCGTCTCTCGGTGCGAAGCCGTCATACCGGCGGATATACAATTTGACTCTCCGCGAGTCTCCATGTACACGAAGAAGGAGGTGAAGAAGCCGCCAAGGCGGCGTCGACCTCTTTGGAAGAGGGCGGCTGTTGGCACTCGATCGGTCCGGCATCTACCGTGAGTCTGCGGCGATACTACAACCGCAAGGTCAAGCCAAGATCATTCCAAGAGGCGACCTTGTGCTCGGCTGATTCGAGAGAACAGCCGGCCGGCCTGAGTTAATCGGCGCCTTGGGAAGGTCCTTCATCATCGACAAGGTGCTGAGGGCAGCGCCTACTACTTGATCGATGCTCGAAGCCTCGAAACGCATAAGAGGCGACTACGGCAAGGAAGCAGGCGCCGGTGGAGCATAAATCTTCTTGAAGGTTTCTGAGTTGATGCGGTATGTATCACACTACCCCCCCTTTGTATTAAGTACTAAGACCTTAGGCCCCGAGAGGCAGGCTCGGGGACTGCCTTTGATTATCATATGATATGGATCTAAACTTCGAAATGCTTCCTCCTTTTTTATCATCTTTATGCGGCACGGGTCCGACTAATTAAATAGGGACTCACCATACAATGCTATGAAATGCTCACTGGTCAGACAAGTAATGTGTTAGCGCTCAAAGCCGTCTCCTCTGAAAGCCGCATGCTCATGAAGCGACCGTCGATGTGAAGGCGAGAAAAGCTGGCGCCTACAGGGAAAAAGCGACTAAGGACTTAAGAGCTACGCATAGCCCAAACCGGCTCCCGGTTTCCCCCTCTTGAGCCGACTCACGGCGTCGGCTCATAGTTTCAACCTTTATCAGGGCGACCGAGCTTTCGAGTCGGCTGTCAATCAACCAAACTTGCTCTGACGTCCTAAGCGACTAAGTACTTGCCTCCTAAAGTAGTGGCGCTTGACCCATGGCGATCCATGAGCGGCTCTTGATCGAACAAGCTGACAGCCCGAAGGAAGGCGACAAAGGAAAAAAAAAGTCTAAGAGCCAAAAGCAAGGAAAAGGCGGAAATTTGATAAATATGTACATAAGGCCCTTGGCTGAATACACCCATGGTGGAAGTGTTTGAAACTAACAAGTTTTCAAAGTACAAAAGGCAGATAAAGTGATGCACTCTAGGGGCGGCCTCCGGGCCGGGAGGGCAGGCCAGCGGCGTCAGTCAGGCGATCAATTTGGGCGGTCTCGGCCTGAGTCGCCCTCGGCAGTCGCTGGTCCTTCGAGGCTCGTTCTTTGGAGGCCTTGATCAGCTGAGGCTGCCGCTGCCGTCTCTGGCTCCTCCTCCTCCTCGCCTCCAGATCCTCAGGCTCGCCCCCCCTCGGTCTTTGGGCCGATTACCTCCATGAGTCTTCCTCGTACCACAGGTGCATCCCGAACCACTCGGCGGAACCTCCTCGCCGTCGTGATCCTTTCGGGCACAAAGACTGCTTGAGTGTCCGTGTACTCGGCGATAGCCGCCTTGCATCGACAAGCGCCTTCCGACCCCCAACTCGGCTGGGCCTCGGCCGGCAGCGGCCGGGCGGTCAGGTCCAGCCAGTACCACCCTTGGCGAACTCGGGGCCGGCGTGCTCCGCGCGGGCGAGAGCCTCAAGCTTGAAGCGACCGCCGGCGACCTCCGCCGGTCGACCGTTCGGCGTGGCGGTCTGTGAGCCGGCACCTCCGGCCTGGCAGTAATGACTTGGCGCCCGGCGCGTTGAAAGCTGACGCATCAAGCGGTGTGCGCGAAGGCGAGCCCGATGCTCAAGATCTGCTCGTCAGCGGTTCGGGGCGTTGGCGGCGATCACTCGTACCCTGCGCCCTCCGCTCCTCCCGATCCGCCTCGATGGCGGAGGGGCGGCCTGCAGTGGCCGGGGAAGAAGTCTGCAAAGACAAGAAAAAAGCGGTCGGAAAAACCCGGAAAAGGCAGTTCGACCTGAGTCGAGACCAAAGAGCGAAGCCGGGAGTTACCATCGGCGATGTCCCGAGCGCGTGATGGCGGAGGTCGGCGCCGCCTCCGCAGTCGGTCGAGCGGCTCGCTCCGCCGCGAACTTCGGCTGGAGGCCTCCTCCCGCGTCTTGGCGTCCTCCTGCGCTTTCACGAAGCGAGATCATACGCTTTCGGCCAGCTGCGTCGCCCGAGAAAAGGTCGCTCTTGGGCGAGCTTGTCGCACTCCTCCTCCTTAACGACGGCGGCATTGGCCTCATCCAGCTGCCCTTGAAGAAGGCGGCATTGGCGTCTGAAGCCCAAAGAAAGATAAAACATCGACAACAAGGAAGGTCGGTCGGCCGCGAGGGAGATCGCCTTACGGAGAAAAGAAAGAAGGAGCGTCGTAGGAGATCGGTTGTAGGATCGGAGTATGTCTAGAGGGGTGATTAGACTACTTGACAACTTAAAATTTATCCTTTTGATTAGGGCAAGTTTTTAGCAAGTTCACAATGATAACCAAGTCAAGTATCACCCTACATGCAATTCTAGAGTTATAGCAGCGGAAAGTAAATTGCACATGTAGTAAATAAGAGGTGGAGAAGAGCAAACGCAATTTGGAACACGGAGATTTTTCTCGTGGTTCCGATAGGTGATGCTATCGTCAATCACGTTGATGGAGACTTCAACCCACGGAGGTAGCAGCTGCGAGAGTCCACGGAGGCTCCACCCACGAAGGGTCCACGAAGAAGCAACCTTGTCTATGCCATCATGGCCTCGTCCACGGAGGACTAGCCTTACTCGGGGTAGATCTTCACAGTAAGCGATCTCCTTGCCCTTACAAACTTCTTGGTTCAACTCCACATCTTGTGGAGGCTCCCAAGCGACACCTAACCAATCTAGGAGGCACCACCCTCCAAAAGGTAATAGATGGTGTTGGTGATGATGAACTCCTTGCTCTTGTGCTTCAAATGATAATCTCCCCAACACTCAACTCTCCTCACTGATTTGGCTGTGGTGGAAGAAAGGATTGAGTGGAAAGCAACTTGGGAAGGCTAGAAATCAAGTTTCATATGGTAGGAGTGGAACAACTTGATCTCAACACAAGGGTAGGTAGTTTTCTTCTCGAAATGTAAGGTAGGAGTGGTAGTTCTTTACGATGGCTCTCTCCACGAATGAAGAGGAGGTGGAGGGGTATTTATAGCCTCCACACAAATCCAACCGTTACACACATTTGACCAATCTCGGTCGGACCGAAGTTGACAACTCGGTGGGACCGAAAGTTCAAATCTTGTGAGCGTTGGGATTTTCGATGGGACGAAAAAACAATCTCGGTTAGTCCGATTCTTCCAAAGTCTAGGGTTTGCCAATCTCGGTGGGACCGACTTTCTCATCTCGGTGACACCGATTTGAGTCTGAAGATTCTGAAGCTTGGCAACACCAATTCGGTATGACCGAGTTTGGAATCGGAAAATCCGAAATTCTTAGGGTTTGGCTATATGGTGAGGTGGTTCATCTCGGTGTGGTGAGTTTGGAATCGGTGGGACCGAGATTACTTATGAGTTTATGTTGGAATGAAAGATTGCGATAGTTTGAGAGATAAATCACTAAGCACTTGAGCAACGGATCATCATCATAACCTCATCCCTTTTAATAGTATTGACTTTCCTATGGACTCAATGTGATCTTGGATCACTAAACCAAAAATGGAGTCTTGAGCTTTTGCCAATGTTTTCCTTAGCATTTTGAGGGTCCACATCATCGGTCATTGCCATACCCATATCACTGAACTTTACGAAATATTCTCAAGAAATGATTAGTTCAATGATATATATGTTGTTATTAATTACCAAAACCACTCGGGGATTAGTTGCACTTTCAATCTCCCCCTTTTGGTAATTGATGACAACATATAGATCAAAACTTCGACAAATGATATAATCAATGAATAACATAAATAAGCTTTGAGAAGTATGTGATAAGCAAGAGCTCCCCTAAATTTGTGCATTATTTAAGATTTGCGTTTGAATGCAAATGCACAATTGATTAGGATCATGGGTCACTCTTCCATGTCACATACATCTTGGTGGGCGCACAAAATGATAAGAATGAATAACATGCACCCAATCACCAAGACATGAGTAAGTGATCATACAAGATATGAATGGAATATGATAAGCATTAAGCACACATTAAGCATAGTATGATCAAGCACTCATCAAGATAGAAACAAGCGTAGTATCAAACACGAAATGTCTCGAAAAACTCAAAAGTATCTCAAGGAAAACCATAAGCGAAAGAGCAAAAACAGAGCACTCTCTCTCTCGAAGTCCTATGATCTATACAATTTCTCCCCTTTGGCAACAAGTTACCAAAAGTTGAAAGGTATAGAGCTAATCGTCACTAGGGACTCTGTGGCGGCTCTGTCTGCGTCGATGGAGTGGAGATAGCTGCATCTGCAAAAGCCTGCTGAAGTGCGTGGGCTGGAGGAGTGGATCTTGGAGCTGGTCTTTGGGCCAGCGGAGCTATAGGAGGTCTTGATGTAGTAGCCACAGGGTGCATCCTTTGGAATAGCGGTGATCTGGGCTTTGTGGGCCTTCTGAGCAGGCTGCTCATAGTCATCTGGACTAGATCATCTTCCATCTCCCTCATGAGCTCTGCCTTCTCCTTCTTCGCTTCCTCGATGTCGCCTCAAGCTTGTTGGCGGTGACTGCACTTGATCGACTTGACATCGAGCATGGAACTTATCTTCAACTATCCTCTCAAGACTCTCTGAGGCGCACTATCTGGCAGGCGTAGCTCAATTCTCTGAGTGGCTTCAAGTTGTTCTCCAACGCTCTTGGGCTTTCTTGTTGCTTCCTTCTCAGCTTTAGCTTGTTTGGCAACTTCGGACTTAGCGTGTCCTTGACGGATGTGGGAGCATCCTCGGTCATCACAACTTCATTATCTTCATGTTGGGGCTGTAGTGGCAAGTGGGGTCTATCCAACGGTAGGTGTCCGTGCCAAACTTGGCATTAATGAGCATCTGAATATGCGGAACAAACCCCACGACCTCTTACAGTGCTGCTGCTTGTCCTCTTGATAGTCTCTACTATCAGGTCCATCACCTTAAAAGGTGTCTTCGATCTAGAATGTGCAGCATGTTGATAGAATAGCCTCTTATCATGCGGTGGTCTCGACTTGGGCATCAAAGTATGCCTCGAGAATGGTGTTAGTGGTTGGGAGACACTGCTGAAGATAATAAACTGATCCAAGCTTCCATATCTCAACATCCTTATGCGGTACCTCATTGTACATGTTCTTCATAGACTCGTGATTCTTCTTTGGAATGCCATAGACATCAACATCATCATCCCTTGATCTTTGGTGCATTCAGCAGCGCTCTCCATTCCTCAACAGTTGAGGAGAATCTACGTCATACATCATCCATACAATTCTGCCATCTAGATAGAAATGTCTTTGTGGCATAGAAGCGCATGATCATCTCATCATTCCAAGCGGTCAATTTCGACCAACAAACTCTGCAATTCCACATGCAGTGAAACTCTCATGCACATGTGGGAAGTAGTCTCTGTGCTCTTCACTTTGTCGATGTATTCCCGGTCTACATATCTGGTGTCGGCAACAATTGGCTTCTTGTCCATGAGCACATCTCATAGAAATCTTGTTGCTCTCGGTGTGGAATCTAGAGTCAACAAGCTGTCCTTCTCTGGTGGCATATGGATCAACTTGCCTCCATAGCACGAGACCTTTGTCCTTCCTTTCCTTCATATTTTCAGCTCGAGGATGAGCATCATTATGAGCTGGCGGTTTACATGCGAGCTTGACAAAACATGAGCCTCTTCATCAGATTCAGCGGTGGCACATTGTCCTTCTTCTTCTCTGAAGCGGTATATTTCTCACAGTTTTCTTTGGCTTGGCGGCAGGTTTGGCTTGGGCTGCCTTTCTGGAGCTGATGGCTTAGTTTTAGTGGGTGCTCCTTACGATGGCATCTCCCATCAACTTTTGCTTACGAGGAGGCTGGGGTGCTTCCTCATCGAGTCATCATCGACTTCTTCATGAACTAGCCTCTTCCTCTTGGAAGTTTTCTTAATCTTCTTTGGAGGTTTCTTCTTCCATGCTCGGCTTCTTTGCAGCTGTGGATTTCTTCTCTTTCTTGGTGCCTTTCTTTGTTTGTTGCCCTTGATAGCCCTTGGCAACCACTTTCCTTTTAGGCTTGGAAGAAATCTCCTCATCTGCAACAAAGTCGAGTCTTCCTCATCGAATTCCTCTTCTTCACTGGCCAGTGGTGGTGGCGAGCAATCCACTTGGAGTGCTCCTCTCTCCATCATCTGAAAACTGCTTGCTTGGGACTTATAGCGCCTCTGGAATCTCAAGCTGGTGATTCAGGACCTGTTACAGCTGTCACTTGCATCGGACATGGTGACAACTTGTGAAAAGAATAGGTATAGGCGAGAATAGAAGAGTTATCACAAACTACGGAGGATTTTGCAAAAGAATGAGTTCAAACTTCAGTTTTAGGTTTTCCTGAGAATGCATTTGGTCGGCGAGTCTAAAAATTCGGTGAATCAAAGTGTCTAAACCTAACCGTACACACCACTTTCGGTTGGACGAAATGGGTTTCGGTCTAGCCGAAACACTAGGGTTTCACTAAATCCTCACTTCGGTCTTACCGATTTGCACAACTTCGGTTTAACCGAAAAGTGCGATCAATGGCGAGGCCAAATCGGTCGATCGAGAATGTAGAATCGGTCACACGAGATGTGTTCGTGAAACCTAACCTAAAATTTTCACTCGAATTTTGTTCTATGATCTAATCGGTTTGGATAGGAAGATTTCAAACTTGGCAAGAAGCTAGGCAAAACCTATCGTGCATTGAATCGGAGGTTGAAGCACGAGAGGATGAAACTCACCCAATCTGGTGGAGCTTCACTGGCGGCAGCGGCGATGAGATGCCGTTGGCGGCGATGGAGACCCATGGCGCGCGCCTGGCGGCGGAGGCGATCCGGAGACCCGGCGGCGGCGGCGAAGGTTTGAGGCGGCGTTTGAAGGAATAATCAGCGCGCTGCCCTCGGGTATATATACCCCCATTGTCGGTGGGACCGAGTTTGAAAACTTCGGTGGGACCGAGATGGTTAGCTGCGTGCGATTACACACTCGATCACGCCGAGATTTGAAACTTCGGTTTCACCGAGTGAAAACCTAGATCAATCAAGTGATTTGATCTGTCCGATTTGAGTATATCGGTTTGACGAAAGTACTTAGAAGGTTTTGGAAGTTAGGCTTTTGGCGGATCGGTGGCTCAGTGCTCCTCACTCGATGCATCAAAAAAGTCTTGTTCAAAGTTTGTGATATAAGCATGAATAGAGTTTGAGACAAGAAAGCATAGATAGCTAGGGGAGGAACTTAGGCATTCTTGTCCATCCATTTGGTCAAAAAGAAAAATCCAAAGACCAAAGCAACAAATGGATGTCCTCGAATGGATTAAATCATGCATCCAACATGCTCACACAATAAGATAGCAAATGAAATATGTGTCAAACATGCACAAACAAAACACTAGCTACTAGCACACAATTTGGCGATGACTAGGTCATCTATATATGAGTATATTGACTTAGGAGTCAAATGAGAACATTTGATCATAGGTCATACTCATCGTTTAAGCACAAGTGGGGTTACCACTTTTACATAAAGCATCAATGTGTTCACATCATTTGAAGATGCTTTAGCTCATTTCTTTAGAGCAAAGCTCCCCCTTGATGTGAGAACCCTTTTAAAGGGTCAAACTAACCTTGGGTTGTCGTTGAAGACTTCATGTAGATGTTGAAGATGTGGATGCTCAATGTTGATGAAGATCATCAAGAGTTGGGAGCAATCCTTTGGATTGGGCACTTTCAATACCTACATGGGTTAGTCCCACAAGGAACAAACAAGGATATCCATGGACATAGATTGAAGTACACAATAGATGATGTCCATGAAAGCAATGATTACCTTGTCCCTTGACTTACCAACATGAGGGTTTGTGACTCCATGAACTAGTGCAAGATGTGGAAGTTGATTGCACAAGTTCTTGCCAAAATGAATGTGAGTGAAGTATGTTGGCGGAGTCACCCTCAAGAACTCTCTAGTTCTTCTTCTTCGGGATCCACATCATCTTGATGGGAATCCTTGGGGTAGTAGTTGAGCTTGTCGAAGTAGAACTTGAAGTTGCCTTGGGAACCCACTTGACCATGGCCTTGGGTGCTTCAATGAATGCATCAATCTCCTCTTGAAGCTTGTCCTTGCCTTTTAGCTTGTGGTCTTGTGGTGGAAGGTCATCTTGAGCTTGTTCCACATTGGAAGAAGTAGGATCATACTTCTCCTCTTGAGAAACAAACTTTGGAGTGGGATATTGACCTTCTTCCCATTCAACACCCTCGGCGTTGAATCTTCGCTCAAAACCAATTCCTTGATTCTTCGGTGTCTTCCTTGCTTGCGAACAATTTCCTCAAAGTTCTTGCTTCGGCAAGGCTCTTGTAGACACCTTTCTCTATAATCCCTTTCAATAGACTATTTTCTTGCTCAAGTGAAACTTGGCTTGAAACATTGTTAGTGGAATCAAGAGAATTACTAGAAGTAACAACATTTGATTTAGCATGATTATTGTTACTACTAGATGAAGAATTTTCTTATGCTTGTCATGCTTAGTTTTAATAGGTGGCAAGAAATTAGACAAGAGAAGTCGTTTGGCAAGATATGAAGAACTCTTCTTTGAAGATCGTCATTGATAGCTTTTAGAAACTCATGTTCTTGCTCTAGATTGAGCTTCTCGAGCGTAGCTTCTCATGAGATCTTAGGAGCTCTCTATGATCTTCTTGAGTTGTTTCATGAGCTAACTTAAGAGTGTTTAGTTCTTTAGTTAGGCGCTCAATCTCCTTCATAGCATTGTCATTCGACTCTTCTCGACTATAAAGACTACTAGCATGTTCATCATTACTAAGCTCACTAGATTTATCATGTAAAGCTCATCTTCACCAAGCAAGTCATCTTCATCACTATCAAAGTCAATGAATTCAGGGTGTGATACCTTGGGGCCTTTTGCCATGAAGCATCTTCCAATTCCCTCATTTGGTGAATCAAATATGTCATAGGAGTTGGAGTTGGAGGACACGAGAGCAAGACCGGCAACACCTTCATCTTGTTGTATTCGGAGTTGGAGTGATAGCTTCTTTCGGAGTGATTGTCGAGTCGGGCGGAAACCCATTCACCAACATGAGCTTGATGTTTTCTTCTTGTGTAGCTCCTTGATGACTTGTCTTTCCTTTCCGAATCCTTGCTTCTCGAGAGGATCTTCGTTCATAACGATCATCTCTACTCCTTCTCTCTTTTGGTGACTCTTCTCTTGAGCTTCTTCTTCTTGGAGATTCTTCTCTTCTCTTGTGGGGAGTCGAACACTCATTTGAGTAGTGTCGGGTCTTCCACAATTATAGCGATTTCGATCCGACTAGAAGATCTCTTTTCATCATATGATCTAGACTTTGAGCTTCTTTCCTTGCTTCTACTCTTGTAGAATTTGTTGAAGTTCTTCACCATTAGGCTTATCTCTTCATTGGAAACTAGCTTGTCACTTGAGGTTGTGGGAGCTTCAAGCTGCAGCTTTGTAAGCACCACTTGACTTGTTGTGAAGCTCTTCCTTATCTTTAAGTGTCATCTCATGAGCAACAATCCTTCCAATGACTTGGTAGGCTTGAGATCTTTGTAGTTTGGCATCATTTGGATCAAAGTGCACACGGTGTCATACTTTCCATCAAAGCTCGAGAATCTTCTTGATGATGAATCGGTCGGTCATTTCTTCGCTTCCTAAGCCTGCCATCTCATTGGTGATGAGAGCAAGCCTAGAGTACATTTCAGCGACTCCTTCACCTTCCTTCATCTTGAACTTGTCAAGTGACCTTGAAGAACATCTAGCTTTGATTCCTTCACGGACTCGGTACCTTCGTGCATTTCGACCAAAGTATCCCAAATCTCTTTTGCATTCTCAAGGCGGCTGATCTTGTTGAACTCCTCGGGACACAAAGCATTGAAGAGAATGTCACAAGCTTGAGCATTGTTACGTAACATCCATAACTCATCGCATGATAACCCGCGATCCGGAACTTTTCCTTCCTCGAAGAACTCACCTTGCAAGCCAACACAAATAATGCCCCATCTTGGCGGGGTTATGTCCAAGAATATGCATTTTCATTTGTGCTTCCAACTAGCAAAGTTTGAACCATCAAAGTAAGGACCTCTCTGAAAATTACCCTCACTAGGCGCCATACTCTCCTAGGTTGTGAAACCAAGCTTATGGAGTCAATGCAATGAAACCAATCCAATGGAGACCAAAGCTCGATACCACTTGTAGGATCGGAGTATGTCTAGAGGGGGTGATTAGACTACTTGACAACAAAATTTATCCTTTTGATTAGGGCAAGTTTTTAGCAAGTTCACAATGATAACCAAGTCAAGTATCACCCTACACATGCAATTCTAGAGTTATAGCAGCGGAAAGTAAATTGCACATGTAGTAAATAAGAGGTGGAGAAGAGCAAGCACAATTTGGATACGGAGATTTTTCTCGTGGTTCCGATAGGTGGTGCTATCGTCAATCACGTTGATGGAGACTTCAACCCACGGAGGAGTAGCAGCTGCGAGAGTCCACGGAGGCTCCACCCACGAAGGGTCCACGAAGAAGCAACCTTGTCTATGCCATCATGGCCTCGTCCACGGAGGACTAGCCTTACTCGGGGTAGATCTTCACAGTAGGCGATCTCCTTGCCCTTACAAACTTCTTGGTTCAACTCCACATCTTGTGGAGGCTCCCAGCGACACCTAACCAATCTAGGAGGCACCACCCTCCAAAAGGTAATAGATGGTGTTGGTGATGATGAACTCCTTGCTCTTGTGCTTCAAATGATAATCTCCCCAACACTCAACTCTCCTCACTGATTTGGCTGTGGTGGAAGAAAGGATTGAGTGGAAAGCAACTTGGGAAGGCTAGAAATCAAGTTTCATATGGTAGGAGTGGAACAACTTGATCTCAACACAAGGGTAGGTAGTTTTCTTCTCAGAAATGTAAGGTAGGAGTGGTAGTTCTTTCTGATGGCTCTCTCCACGAATGAAGAGGAGGTGGAGGGGTATTTATAGCCTCCACACAAAATCCAACCGTTACACATTTGACCAATCTCGGTCGGACGAAGTTGACAACTCGGTGGGACCGAAAGTTCAAATCTTGTGAGCGTTGGGATTTTAGTGGGACCGAAAAAACAATCTCGGTTAGTCGATTCTTCCAAAGTCTAGGGTTTGCCAATCTCGGTGACACCGATTTGAGTCTGACAGGATTTTCTGAAGCTTGGCAACACCAATTCGGTATGACCGAGTTTGGAATCGGAAAATCCGAAATTCTTAGGGTTTGGCTATATGGTGAGGTGGTTCATCTCGGTGTGGTGAGTTTGGAATCGGTGGGACCGAGATTACTTATGAGTTTATGTTGGAATGAAAGATTGCGATAGTTTGAGAGATAAATCACTAAGCACTTAGAGCAACGGATCATCATCATAACCTCATCCCTTTTAATAGTATTGGCTTTCCTATGGACTCAATGTGATCTTGGATCACTAAACCAAAAATGGAGTCTTGAGCTTTTGCCAATGTTTTCCTTAGCATTTTGAGGGTCCACATCATCGGTCATTGCCATACCCATATCTTGAACTTTCTGAAATATTCTCAAGAAATGATTAGTTCAATGATATATATGTTGTTATTAATTACCAAAACCACCGAGGATTAGTTGCACTTTCAATCATCTGGAAAGCGCTTGCGCATCAGCGTCGTCCGCGATCGGCGGATCCTGCGAGTCCTGGCGCTGCTTACGCTTGACACCGACGAGGCAGGCGGCGGAGGTGGCGGCGGCGTAGTGTCGAAAACCCAGCGTTGCCACCTTCCTCTGCGAAGGTTGGCGGTGCCGACCTCCAGTCTGCCCGAAGTGGTTCAGAAGCGGTGGCGGGCGGCAGCGGAGGGCGAGAAACATCGCCCCTGCCAGCGACAGGCAACGCCTCGGCATCCCGTTTTGCAGCGGCGGCGCGGCAACCCTCATCCAGATGCGGCTGGCGTTGGCGGCCGCCTTCTCGGCCTCGCCTCTCTCGGCGCTTCGGCCTCCTCCTCCAGCGCACTTGTCCCTGGCGTTCGCGTTATCGCCTCTCGGAGGTCGTGGCGAGATCAACCCGCCGCGCGTGTTGGAGGGCGTCACCCCGACCCCATGATGGAGGCGGCGACTCTCTCTCAAGGGAGAGAGTATTTGGAGGAGAAAAAGGGGAAGTCGGAGCAATTCAAGCAAAAGTCAGAAAAAAAACAAAAAAGTAAGGGACTTCTGAAGAAACAAGTGGCGGCCTTTTCACTTCCTTAGGGCGGTTGGCTTCATGCCGCCTCTTCCAGCTTTAATCGTGGCGGTTCCCAGGCTTCTTCGACCTGCCGCGGGCGCCTCGGCCCAGCGAGGCGCCTCTTCCCGGCCTGGTTGGAGGGCGGCTCTTGGCTGGCGGCGGGGGCGACTTCGCGTCGATGTCGCCCTCGGGCCGATCGCCGAAAGGTCGCCCGGCCAGTCACGAGGCCGCCGTCTTCTTCCTCCGCCGCCTTGACGTCGGCCTCCAGCCATGCCCGACCCCGTCAGGGGTCGTCGATGTCGCTAACCTCATGATCGGGGACATACTCCAGCGGCTCTCGAGGCGCCCGGCGTGGCGCCTGAGAGGATCTGCTCAAAGGTGCCAACAAGATCGAGCTGGGTCGGATGGCGAGATCGAGTCTGAGCGAAACAACTACCTGGCGGAGGTTGTCGCGATGGCGGCTCCTTGCCGAACTGCCACTCGTCGGTGAACTTGCGATTGGGCGATGGGGTTCACCATGTTCGCCACTTCTCCAGCGGCATGTCTTTGGTGCCTGACCGGCTTGAGGTCGTGCTTGGCCGCTCATCGGCAGATGAGGTGGGGCGGCGCCAGGTGGAAGTGCGTAGCGCCTGAAAGCGGCGAGATAGGAAGGAAGCGAGCCTCCGGCTGCGTCATGACTCGGGGGCGCGCCACGGCGCCGACTCCGGGCTGGCGACCGGCCGATGGGACCAGCTAAGCGGCGGCGGCCCGGTCGGCTTAGGGTGAAGGCGGCAAGTTGACCCGGTCGCCCGTCGATCGCGGCGTTCTTCCGTAGAAATATCTTCTGCCACATCTTCACCGACTTCACCGGGGATGGGCGGAAAAGGGTTATGTCGGCCGTCGTCGCCCGTGCCGCGATGAGCGTGCCGCTGCTTCTTGGCGGCGTCGGCGCAACTGATCTTGAGCCGAAGAAGAACTCCCCCACAGCTCGAGGTGGGGAGAGCGCGATGTAGCCCTCGCCGGAGGGTGGCGGCGGAAGCTTACCCCGCATTGGGGGTGAGTGGTGCGGCTGCAAGTTGTACAACTTCGAGGAACAAGCGGAGGAATCCGCTCGCCGAAACCCCATCCAGCGCATGAGTCAGCGGAAGATGACCGCTTCGCCCGCCCGCCCGTATGGGCAGATTTCTCCCTTGGCCAGGCGGGCCTGCACCAAATCCAGCTCGAGGTGGCGGGTCAGCGAAGAACTTCGATGTCCTCGCATCCCGTCAAGACCATCCGCTCGCCCGGGCTTGGCGGGAAGGCCTTGGCGGAGAACTCATCGTCGGCAAGGGAAGAAAGCGGCGGGCGAAGGAAGAAAAAGGCAGAAGGGCGGGGAGGAGTCGCGTGCTATGCGCGCTCCCCTCAGCCTATTATAGCCCGTGAGCTGAAAGCGAGGCGGCGTGGGGATGCTGCGCCCACGACCCCCGCGCATACGATTAAACCCCACGAAGTTCTGCCGCGGTAACAGCGTGGGGATACCAACCCGCCCTCGGCCTTAGCGGATCGCTCGAGGCAAAGCGCGGTAATGGCGGGCCCCACTGGCGGCCCGTCCGTCCGTCGTGCGTGGGCGAGCGGGCTACTCGCCCCACGTGGCGTCCGCAACAGAGACCATCTCGTAGATGGCGAGGAAGCGTAGCCCGATCGCGCGAGTTTCCCTCCACGACTTGCGGCGGCGGCCCCTCATGGGCGAACCGACTCAGCGGTGGCGGCAGCGGCGAATCTCGAGTCGGCACATGATCTGGCTGCGAAGCCTGGCGGCACCGCCGAAGCCGCCCAACCGGGGACTCTTGTCGAGATAATGGGCCATGGGTAAGTGACCGGGACCCAAGATCTTTCAAGACATCAGGCGGCTCGCGCCCTCAGCCGAAGTCCAATGAGGCGACCTTGAAGGCGAGTCGGTGGCGACCTTCGGGAAGGCCGAGTCAGCAGGCGACCTTCGAGAGCGAGTCAGTGGCGACCCGGGCTTGATCCTCGAGCGACTCTGGAACAAGCCGACCAGACTTGCGACCTCTAAAGGGCAGCTGAGAGTCGGCCCGACGTTCCACGAACCCGATCGGGAGTACAGGCCCATCGTGGCTGTCCCCTCGAACCCACGGGAAGAAGGCATAGCTCTGATGAGCAGCGTCACCGGGAGATCTCCGGTGGTAGCGGCAGCTGTACCATGCCTCCTGTTTCTCGAGCCCGAGTGCACAAGGCCTTGTGCCCACAGCTGGCCTTGAGCGGCGGAGATCGCGGGCCCCGTCGGATGAGATAGAAGAAAGGCGGTAGGAGAGTCAAAAGATGCCCTCTGAGTCGGCCTCCCAGTCGGCCGCCTCTCGGCGAGGCCCCACAAGCCATAAACTAGATTGGGCCGGGAGTGGCGGCGGTGATCACATAGCGAGCAGGCGTGCTTTGTTCCCACGACCCCATGGCCGAGCTGCGTCATCAGGGAAGCCTGCCGCGATTACGCTGTCCCATGAGGCCGCCATTGGCCGGGCCCCGCACCGTAGGGAGGGCGGCTTGCAAGAAAGGCCGGCGGTGAGAACCCGCCCGGTCGGATTACCATTGTACCCCGAGGGTAGGCCTACTCTCAAACCCCGGGGCACCCATGCAAAGGTTCGACCTGGATAGGTTTGACATATAGCAAGAGGAAGAAGCTAGCCTTGCTCCTTCACGCCTCCACACAGCTCGAGGAGCACCATTGTACTATCCCGCATAGTGATCATGCGGAGACCTATGAAGCAGCGATGAGGGTGTTATCTCCTCGGAGAGCGAAAGCTGGGTAAGATTGGCGTGCATGTCTTCGCCTCATCCGTTTCGAGCACCTGACGTCCTACTCGCCCCCACCATGCTAAGCCACCCGTTGGCATATGTCGCACCCAACCCCCGACAATTGTTAGCACAAAATTCGAGGAAATAGATGCATTTTTATCATGGCAACAAGACATAGCAAGCATATCATCATGAGATCTAGTCTACTTAATTTCTACATGATATGCAAGGACTATCAACACAATCATGTGAAACATTTGGAGTGCTCGAAGTGTTAAAGCCCAAAGAGGGAGCATTGCAATAAGATATTGATGAATGATCATCCACAATAAGTATACTATCATCATTGCAATGACCAACACTACTCACCATATCATTACCTCGTGGCAAACCACATGTAGGTGAAGTAGAAGAAGTTGAAGACTATCTGACCCGGAGGTGGAGGGAGAACAATCATCCCCACAAATCTTGGACACACCATATTTATCTTGAAGCTTTGTCCACAACTCATGAGCATCCGGGCGGCATGAGTTCAAATATAACTACATTGCTCAAAGCATCGAAAAGCACATCGAAGCTTGAGCATTGAGATAAAGTTTTTCTCATCCTCTAAAGATAATCTTTGGGGATCCTTTGGAGGAGAAAAACCCATATCTACAATTAAGCTCTAAATTTGGGTCCATGACCTAAAGAGATTAAGCATCACAATTACCCAAACATCAAAGTTTGTGCCATCGAAACTAAGAGTGTCGGACAATCCTAATCCCTAGTCGACATCTTTATTCTCTAGGCGGTAAAAGCCAAATAAAGAGAGCGAGCTCGATACCAATTGAAAGATCGTGGATGTCACCTAGAGGGGGGGGGGATGAATAGGTGCTTTAAAATAATTATGGTAGAGGCTTGAACAAATGCGGAATAAACCTAGCTGTTAATTGGTCAAGCACAGAACCTACAACAACTAGGCTCACCTATGTGCACCAACAACTTATGCTAAGCAAGATAAGCAACTATGTGATAGCAAGATATATGACGAAGAACAATATGGCTATCACAAAGTAAAGTGCATAAGTAAAGGGCTCGGATAAGAGATAACCAAGGCCTTGTGAGCGGCGATGTATCCGAAGTTCACACCCTTGCGGATGCTAATCTCCGTTTGGAGGCGGTGTGGGCAATGCTCCCCAAAAAGCCACTAAGGCCCCGTAATGTCCTCACTCCCTCGCACAATGCAAGCCATGATTCACTAAAGGGACCCTTGAGAAGTGTCACGAACTTTACAAATGGCAACCCTTAGAGGCGGTCACGAACTTCGTACACTTTAGCAACCCTTGAGGCGGTCACGTGCAGATCAAATTGCTCAGGCGATCTCCACAACCTAATTGGAGACCCCAACGCTTGCCCGAAGATATACACCACAATGATTGAGCTCCGAACACCACCAACCGTCTAGGGCACCCAAGCACCCAAGAGGAACAAGCTCAAGGGCACCAAGCACCCAAGAGTAATAAGCTTCTCAACTTGAAACATCCACATTATCACGTGGAGAACTCAAACCGATGCACCAAATGCAATGGCAAAGGAACACAGTGCCCAAGTCCTTCTCTCCCAAATCCCACCAAAGCAACTTATGCTAGGGAGGAAAATGAGAGGAAGAGCGAAGAAGAACATGAAGAACTCCAAGATCTAGATCCAAGGGGTTCCCCTCATAGGAGAAAGTGATTGGTGGAAGCGTGGATCTAGATCTCCTCTCTCTTTTCCCTCAAGAACTAGCAAGAATCATAGGAGGGATTGAGATTTACTTAAAGCTTGAAGAAGGTCGACAATGGAGGAAGAACATGAGCTCAAAGGATAAGGTTCAATGGGGAAGAAGACCCCCCTTTTATAGGTGGGGGAAAATCCAACCGTTATTGAGGGAGTCCTGGACTAGGGGGTTTCCGGACAGCCGGACTATCATCGTCCGCCGGACTCCAAGACTACGAAGATACAAGATTGAAGACTCCGTCCGGTGTCCGGGATGGGACTTTCCTTGGCGTGGAAGGCAAGCAGCGTCTGGATATGTAGATCTCCTACCATTGTAACCAACTCTGTGTAACCCTAGCCCTCTCCGGTGTCTATATAAACCCGGAGGGCTTTGAATCCATAGGACTGACATACATTACAACAATCATACCATAGGCTAGCTTCTAGGATTTAGCCTCCTTGATCTCGTGGTCCACTCTTGTACTACCCGTATCATCAATATTAATTAAGCGGGGCGTGGGTTTTACCTCCATCGAGAGGGCGAACTGGGTAAAACATCGTGTCCCTCGTTCCGTTACCATCCGCCTAGGCGCTTGCAGTTCGGGACCCCCTACCGAGATCCGCCGTTTTGACACCGACATTGGTGCTTTCATTGAGAGTTCCTCTATCGTCACCGATAGGCCCGATGGCATCTTCAACCAACAACGCTGTCGGTGAGACTTTTCTCCGGGCAGATCTTCGTGTTCGGCGGACCGCCTTCTTGCGAGCCTAATTCACTTGGCCATCTGGAAGCGGATCAGCTTCGCCCCTGGCCGTTAGGTTGGTTCGGAAGCCTAAACTTCACGGCCGATGTCGCGGAGACTTGATCTTGACGGACTCGAGCCTGATAGCAGCGCAACCTGTGGCAGCAGGCATGATCTGGCTCTACCGGCGAGCAGTGCCTTGGTAGCGCCTACAGATCGCTTGACCATTAGTCGAGGCGATCGCCCGGATCGGGCGGTGGATAGGCGCATACAGGGGCTTCAACATCCCGGCGATGGAGCGAACACTAATCTTGGGACTCCGAACCTCCTGCGCCCCTACCAATCGGTCCGGATTGGGCGCCGGTTATGGAATTCACCGCGCGGACATCTTCAACACTCGCCCTTTGGCGACATCTTAAACTTCGCTAAAGCATCTCGCTTCTCGGAGAGCCTGGCGGACTATGGCCGGGATGGTTGAGGCTCACAGACTGACGAAGAAATTGAGAACCCACCACCACCACTTTGTAGCCATTGTCGACAATCTAACGACATGCTAGACTACGACTCAGCGACGCCGGCGCTATGGGCGATGGTGCGGGAGCGAAGCGAGAACAAACGCCTCTGAGGCCTTTGGAAGACCACCTCGTCATCGACATATATATGGTGGACACCCCAAAAAACGAGGGGCGGCGAAAAAGCGGCGGAGCAGACTCTTTAAAAGCAGCCCAAACACGGCGTCGGTGGCGCGCTCTAAATCCCTCCACGGCAAGAATGGAATTCCGACCACGAGGAGATAATAATACTCGAGAGAGTGCCAAAGACAATCCCCTCCCATGAAGACTCGTCGCGGGGAGGATCTGGCTCAAGCCCTCATGAGAGGCGGCGAGCGAGAGGTTGAGGATCATAACTATATGCCCCCCTCAGAAGGCGAAGCAAGCCTCAGCGATGATGAATTAAATGGTACACGAGATCCCGTCGAACAAGGCGCTTCAGCGCGGGCTTATCGCCACAGCAAACAGCCTAAAGAAAAAGCAGCAACAACTTCAAGCTGATCAAGACCTGCTGGCGATCGATGGACCCGAGGTCCTCGCGGCGAAAGTATAAACTTCGAGCGCCCTCCAAAAAGTTACCCAAGATGCAAGCTGCTCCCCGATTAGAGGAGGAAGCATACATACCTCCATCACCGGCGCCGCGATATGGCTGACCGACCACCCGTGGTCGTTCTGAAGAAACATCGGGCCCTCGGCCAAGACCGTCCCAGACATCGCTCCAAAAGTCTGCAAGCCAAGAGGGCAGCGGACTTGCGAGACATATTGGAGGACAAAGCAAGGCAATCGAGATCCATCTCACGGATCACGTGGGCCCCGACCCATAGCCGAATACTGTCGCGCGGATACAATAACCCGGCGGGCGAACCTGGCGAGCAGCTCTCTCGAGCTGCGTCGCGATATTCTCAATCTGAGCGCCGCACACCGCTATGCTTCAGCGGCGAGTAATGGATCATCAAATCCCGAAGGGTTTAAACCCGTAAATATCGAATCTTCGATGGCTGCCAGACCCCGCGGTTTGGATCGAAGATTATCTTCTCCACATCCATATGGCCCGGCGGCGGCAATCTCCATGCCATCAAGTATCTCCCCTCAAGCAAAGGACCAGCTCGGCATTGGCTAAACAGCTTGCCGCAAAGTCAATTGGGTCTTTGGGAAGACACGGAAGCCGCATTCTCGACAACTTCGAGAACGCGTATATGCGACCACGAACGCCGATGACCTAAGCCACATCATTCAGCAGCCAGACGAATCGGCGGAACAATTACTGGACCACGGTTCTTGATGAAGAAAAACCAAATAAATCATTGTCCGGACCGAGGCCCTTGCAGCCTTCAAACATAACATCCGGGACGAATGGCTAGCCCGGCACAGGGGCGAGGAAAAGCTGAAATCTATGGCAGCCCTCACATCATTAATGACCGCTTCTGCGTGGGGAGAGGACGGTGGCTAGCTTCATGACAACAATCTCAAAAATTCTGGAAGTCCGGATACCAAGGACAACAACGGCGAGTCACGTCGAAACAAAACAAAGCGCCGCGTGGCGAAGATAAGGAGGATCTGACGATCGGCGTTGGATTCGAGGCTCTAAACCGGTCGTGGAAGAAGCCATTCAAAAGAACCACTCCGGGTCCGTCCAATTTGGACCGAATACTTTCGACCGCTTCGCGCGGATACATGGCACCCTGAAAAACCAGCTAATCACACTAATAGAGATTGCTGGGTGTTCAAACGAGCGAGCAAGTTAATTGCGAAAACAACGACAAGGGGCTGAACAGCGACGGCGAGGAAGAGACCCGACCGCCCGAACAATAGAGACAGAAGGGTTTTCCCCACAAGTGCGGACGGTGAATATGATTTCTGCGACCCACATACCCAGAGGGAGAGAAAGCAGCGCACTAAGGGGCGTCTATGCGATGGAGCGATGCATACGAAGTTCAATCCATGGTCCTCTTGTCCGATCACTTTCGATCGAAGAGACCATCCGACCAGCATCGCCATATGGCGGATTCACGCATTGGTTTTAGACCCAATCGTCGATGGATTTCACCTCACGAGAGTCTGATGGGCCGGCGGTAGTAACTGAACCTGCTTTATCGAGGATGCGGTCGCATAAGATGGGCATAGACCCTCAAGGATTAAACCTACAAAGACAACCTTTAAAGGTGTCATACCAGGAGTGGAAGCCAAGCTGTATGCAGGCTCGGTCACCTGCTGGAAGTGGTCTTGGATCCCGGATAATTTCGGGCGAGAGTTAATCTTGACATAGTCCGTTTATGGCGGCTATCACGCTCTGCTTTCGGATGAACGCGTTTGCAAAATTCAGCGCGGTGCCGCGTATCATACCTAAAGCTCAAGATGCGGGCCCTCGCAGATTCATCATAGTCAATGGGAATACGGGCAGCTCCCTCGAGCGGAGGAACATCTGGCGACTCTCGGCGGCGAAATCTGAGCGAGCCTTTTAAGGCAATTCTCGAGTCCGGCCGTTAAAGGCTGGATACAACAAAGCAGCGCCCGAACAATGCCAACCAAGACCACTGGCGCGATCGAGCCGCAGCGTAGCAATCGGCTAACCCTCGCCAGCGCATGATCGCCAAGAATAACACTCGCGTACATCATTACGCTTTGGAATACCATGGGCGCGAGGGAAGGGGCACGATCATGGCGGACCCGTGTGCGGTTCGACTACGAGGGGCTGCATAAGTGTGCCCCCCTTTTTTATTTTTATTTCCCTTCTTTGTGTACACAGGACTCCATTAACGGAGGCCCTGCCTGCGATGAACTGCCGAACTCATGATGCAACGGTCGAGGGACGAAAGAAGGCTGCGGCGAACACTCGGTGGTCTCAATTACGAGCATTAAATTCGATTATATACACCAAATCCGCAGCTCACCTGAAAGGACATGTTTATAGTCCAAATCCCTTGCCTACCGCACTATTTGTATCGATCCGCACTCATAGCAGACTTCCTTTAATAAATAATGCAGCATTTTTATTTGCAATTACATCACCTTTTATATATATGTTCATTACATGACATCTTGCACCCGTATATTTTGAGTGCGGCCCGAATATGCCAGGGGCTTCTGTTCCCCAAATTATGGTGTGATAAAGTCCGAACACTTTCATAAGTGAGGCACCCCGAACTTATAGCATTATATGAATCGGCTCCAAATCATGTCTTGGGTCAATAGTTGGGTTTGCCCAGCTCCACGTTTTGGTGCCTTACGTTCGTTCTGTCGGCTAAGGTAGCCTTTGGGAGAACCACTGCGATTGCGCCCGGTTGAGCAGGCGGCGCCTCGATGGAAAGCTAAAACGGCCGGCATGATAAAGGCGAGGTAATCGCTGTTGAGAGGTTTTCGGGTCCTTTAAGACTCACGCGCTTGACGAAGTTCGGACAATGTCCAAGCGAAGGCATGGATAGCGCCCGGTTCGTCTTGAATACCGGGGCTTCGCGAAATTAAAATTATAAATTCTATGGCTAAGTGAGAGTGTTCAAGCATTATAAGTCTGGTTGCCTTGTTACGTTGTGTTGGCGCCTCCTAGATGGACCCAAAAATGGGAACAAGAGTGCTCAAGTTTATCGAACACCCGGCACTTTCGTGGCTTGGGGCTGAAACCAACGACTTGCCATCTCTCAGATTTTATAAGCGGCGCACTGAGATGGTAATATTTTAAATTAAACAAGCGTTACTTAGCGTGCATGAACAAAGTTTCAGTAGCGCGGGATAATACATAACGAGTTTACTCAAAGATTACATTTCGGGGCACTCATCCGCAATATCGCGGGCTCCTTGAGGACAGTTTTATAATACATCTCGGGCGTGCGATACTCCTTGCCGGTGGCGGTGGGTCCGTGAGAAGCTTCTCCGCATCAAGTTGCCCCAATGCACCTTTGTGCGGGCAAGGGCCAGCGAGCACCTTCAATCTGGCGGGCGCTTAACCTCCACCCGAGACGCATCCACCAGCCGCCGCCTGAGCCAAAAGTAGCTTCGAGGCATGGCCTATCGAGGCCTGCAGCCGGACTATAAGGCCCTTCATGGCCTCCTCAACTACCTTGTGGAGTTCGACCAGCTGCTTGATTTGGTGGCTTGAAACTGCCGGATGGCGGCCTCGGCGTCTTGAGACCCGAAGACCTTCTCCGTCGAGCTCCCTCCTCGACCGCGATAGAATCTGGCGGCATCGGGCGCCTCTGGCGGCAAATCTGCAAACACCCCTGGAGAGCTCGAATGCGGGTAAGTGTCGGGTAGTTTACATTAACATGCTTGCTTTGCATGAAAAATGCCTTACCGCCGCTATTTTCTTCACATCTTCAACCTCTGAAGGGCCTTACGGGCCTCGGCCTTGGCGGACTTGGCACTTCGAGGCCAGGGGCAGCTCGGACTCTCGAGTCTTGGAGTCACGCTCCAAACTCTCATGCTTCTCCGTGAGCTTGGAGCTCTTGCCGTACTTCGCCACCCGTGCCTCCTGCTTCTCTCGCTCTTCCCGCTCATGACCACGCTGCGTTCGGCGCGGACACGGCCTCCTTAGGGCTGCCACCTCGTTAAGTGGCCCTGCAATACCCATATTATCCTTGTTAATTTTATTGCAGCCAAAATCCTTTTACGTAAGGTAACTATTCAAAGTGGTGTTAATCACCTTCTTTGTCCTCGAGCTGCTTCTTAGCATGGCGAGCTCTTGCTTTCGACCGCTCGAGATCCTTCTTCAACGCCGACCTCCGCCGATAGTGCGGCAGAGGTCGGCAAGCGCAACCTGCAAACCCATATTGACATATTTTAAGTATCCTGCGTATATCTTGTTAGATCCTCGGTCCGACTTTTCTTTCCGAACACGAGGCGAGCATCGGAGCCTCTTGTCTGTCTATGCGGTATTACATTACATAATTTGAACTTCTTACCTCAAAGCTTTGTTAGAAGGCTGCTGCGAGGCTTCGGTCAGCCAGCTTTTGGCGAAGCTGAACCTTTTGAATCACCGCACTCATGATAGTGCGGTGTTCTTTCGATGGAAGCGCCTTTAAGCGCCTCCAACAAATTATCCGGTGCCTCGGTTGGGCCGGACACCGCCGGTGTCACAGTCTTGCCCTTCATTGAAGGGCCGCTTGCGGATGCTGGAACCCTGCGGGTTCGATGTAGAGTCGGCGCAAAGTCCGGGAGCTGCTGCGGCGCCTCCGGAGCCTCCTCCTGATGGGTCCCTCTCTGGGATCCCACCTCAGCGTCCTCGTCGGCGCATGGGGTAGAGGCAGTCGGAAGTGAATCCACATCCGACGGGGCCAACGACCCGCTCGATGAGTCGGGGAGATCGTCATCGGCCGGACTATGGACAGAATGCGGCGTTAAAAGATCTTGCCGGATGCCTGGCCCTTGGAGGCCACTCACCCTCGCCAACTGTGGGGTTGGCGAAACTCTCCGGGGGGATAGTCCTCCCCCTCTTGGACCCTTCGGCCTCCCCTATTGGGGAATCCTTCCTCTTCTTCTCTCCCTCCTCCGGGAGAGAGTACTCCCTCCTCCTTGTCTTGAGGAGATGCGCCTCGTCGTCGAGCGCTTTGATTCTGAGGAACTCTTTGAGTCCCCGCGGCCACCTTCTTGGCGTTCTTCTCCGGCACCACGTGCGGTGCCAGAACCAACAGCCCTGCTAAGCGGGTGTTCTCTGGGTCTTCTGGCATGGGAGCCGGGCTGATAAGCAGCATGGCCTTCTCCATCCATTCCTGTCAAAGGAAGAGACAGAATGAAACCCCTCTAGAATCAATTTGATTACCGCAAGTGTCCCATAAAGGGGTTGAATCACTTACCTTGTCAGCCGGATGCTGCGAGCGAAATCCGCGATCTTCTGTCGCGGATGCGGGGGCTTCGGCGCCCTTAAACAGCACCCTCCAGGCGCCTTCGTATGTCGTATCGAAGAACCCTCTTAGCGCCTGGTGCTGTTCCAGATTGAACTCCCACAGATTAAATGCCCGTTCTTGGCATGGGAGGATCCGGCGGATGAGCATGACTTGGACCACGTCGACGAGCCTGAGCTTACCGCTCACCAGCTTCTGGATGCAAGCTCGGAGTCCCGTCAGCTCGCCGGATTGCCCCAACAAGCCCTTCTCTTTCTAGGAGGTGAGCTGCGTGGGGGCGAGATCTAAACTTCGGGGCGCCGCCCATGTGGGCTTCTTGGCGGCTCGGCGATGTAGAACCACCCGATTGCCACCCCTTGGCGGAGTCACGAAGGCCTTGAGCCATAGGGCGTTGGGCGGCTTACCCAACATGGCGCCTCCGCATTCGCTTGCGTGCCCTTCACAACCTTCTGCTTGGCGTTGAAGGTCTTGAGCCTGAGCTGAAGTGGGGCGGATGCGAGAGAAGGCCTCGCACTGCGGCGATAGCGCCGAGATGTTGAGGATGAAGTTGGCGCCCGGATCGTGGAAATCCATGCCGTAGTAAAACATGATCCCCGGACAAATGGGTGCGAGTGGAAAGCCCAGATCCAGCGGAGGAAGTGGGGATGAAGACAACTCTCATGGGCCCAGGGGTAGGGATGAGCTGCCCCTCGTCGGGCGGCCGATCTGTGATATCGCGGAAGGTATCGGCGCTGCGCAGCTGGTGATGTGCTCCTCCTAGCGGTGGAGGCCAACCATTTGCCTCCCGCTCGGACATATTCGGAGAAGGTTGGCGAGATCTTGCGAACAGGCGTTGGAGCTTGAGTCGCGGAGATGGATAAGCAAAGGAGGAAGAAGGCGTGGGTGAGAAGGTGAATCCTTATCCCTTATATATTGGCGGGCGAAAACTATCGTCCCCACCGGCCTAGTAAAACTCGCTTATCTCCCAAAGCGCCACCATCAATGGCGGTTGGGTTCTACGTCCGGATTGATGAGAATCCGGAATAAAGGACACGATCTCTGCTTCGACAAGGCGTGCCAAGAAACTGCTTCGCTAAGCGTCTGAGGTGGTACAGTAAAAAGCGATTCAAGTAAAAGCACTGGTAGCGGTGTGATGTCACGCCGCATAATCGTCGGCAGATTGAACTGGTGTACATTTTATTCTCTCTACGGTGGAATGTGGAATTTATTTTGCGAGCGGACACTATCCTGGTGTTCACGATCTTCTCTGAATTATTCAAGGGAGAACCCGCCTTGCAATGCCGAACATTATGCGCGCCCGGACTAATCGTCATTGAAGCCTGGTTCGAGAGACTCTTGAGGAGTCTGGACTAGGGGTGTCGGACAACCGGACTATCATCGTCGCGGACTCCAAGACTCTGAAGATACAAGATTGAAGACTCCGTCCGTGTCCGGATGGGACTTTCCTTGGCGTGGAAGGCAAGCTTGGCGTCTGGATATGTAGATCTCCTACCATTGCAACCGACTCTGTGTAACCCTAGCCCTCTCGGTGTCTATATAAACCGGAGGGCTTTGAATCCATAGGACAACATACATTACAACAATCATACCATAGGCTAGCTTCTGGGGTTTAGCCTCCTTGATCTCGTGGTAGATCCACTCTTGTACTACCCGTATCATCAATATTAATCAAGCAGGGCGTGGGGTTTTACCTCCATCGAGAGGGCGAACCTGGGTAAAACATCGTGTCCCTCGTTCCTGTTACCATCCGCCTAGGCGCTGCAGTTCGGGACCCCCTACCGAGATCCGCGGTTTGACACCGACAGTTATGCTCACAGCCCGCTGAAGCGGTACTACCGCTCAAGGGCAGTACTACTGCTAGGGTGGTAGTACCCCTTTGAAACACAACAGCGAGGAGGCAAAAGGCGGGAAGAACCGTCGGGCGGTAGTACCGCTTGACCTCACGGTACTACCGCTAGGAATAGCGGTACTACTGCTAAGGTAAGCGGAACTACTGCTTTCATGGCGGTACTAAAAAATTATATCGGGCCTACCACTGCAAGACATGGGGCGAGTTTTGGTCGGGTGGTACTACCGCTGTAGGAGCAGCAGTAGTACCGCTCTGGAACAGTAGTAAAAATTACATCCGCTCCAATTCGCGGTAGTACCGCTGTAGCCTTCGAGAACACCAAAACTGCGAGAACTTTTGCAAACGGACTCCGAATTAAATGAAACCAAGTTTGTTGGAAAGCTAGCGACAAGGGCTAACACAATATTGAAAGAAATATTAATAAGAAGCAAATTAGAAAAGGCCCATAAAAAAATGGTGAGAACCCTTCCTCGGATAAGACCGGTAAAACCTCCAACACCGAAAACATCATAGTAGACGCATGCGAACTCCGTTTTCGATGAACTCAAGCTTGTCATCAAGATGACCATAAGATCTAAGACTCACAAAGAGAACCAAACAAGAACCAAGAAACATGATGCAAGGATGCAATGGTTTGAGCTCTCTACTAACGATCGATCAAGCTACCAACGAGAGCACGCCCTTGATAATCTGACAAATGATCCTATGATCCGGTCTCCCAACTACCACCATGAGACGGTAAAATAGAAAAACCTATCAAGGCCAAACCTTTGCCTTGCACATGTCCACTAGAGCTAGATGATGGCGATCTTGACTCCTCAAGATGGACCACCTTTATTGATTGCGTTGGCTCGATGAAGACTAGATGATTGCTCCCCATAGTCCATTATGGGTGAGCCACTCTTGACACATCTTCACAAGTCCATTGACACCATAATATATGGCAAGATTCAAGCACTTGATCTCTTAAGTGATGCTCCACTTGAACTTGCACCGGCAATCTTGATGGCGATCACCACTTGATGTCATCCTTTACATGGGTTGTATGATATCTTTCTCTTGGCGCAAGCCCATGGACCGTACCTAACCCACATAGAACTCTCACATAGACCATGTGTTAGTACACAAAGTGCAATTGACAAGGCTTACCATACCATGGGATCACTTGATCCCTCTCGGTATATCTTCTACGCTTTGTGAGTTGATCAACTTGATTCACTCTTGACTTAGTCTTGATCAACCTTGAATCTTCCCAACTCTCTTCATTTGGATGATGTCTTGAAGTTAAACATGAATGATCACACAATCTTTTTCTTCAAGACATGTGCAATAAGCTCAACACTCACATGACCAATCTTTGGATAATTCCTTAATAGCACCTTGGTCAACTCATAAACTCCTTGAAACCAACACATGGACTTCAAGAAAAGCCTATGGACAAATCCTTCAAATATAACTCAAGACAACCATTAGTCCATAGAGATTGTCATCAATTACCAAAACCAAACATGGGGCACGCATGTTCTTTCAAGAGTGTCATGCGGTGGCGATGGTGATCACGGCGATGCTTGAGATGGAATCACAAGCACAAGATGATGATGGCCATATCATGTCACTTATATTGATTGCATGTGATGTTTATCCTTTATGCATCTTATTTTTCTTTGATTGATGGTAGCATTATAAGATGATCTCTCACTAATTATCAAAGTGTTCTCCTGAGTATGCACCGTTGCAGAAAGTTCTTCGTGGTGAGACACCGCGTGATGATGGTGTGATAGGCTCTACATTCAAATACAAGAGTGCAAAACAGTTGAACCAGCGGAATACTCAGGTTAAACTTGCGAGCCTAGCATATACAGATATGGCCTCGGAACACGGAGACGAAAGGTCGAATGTCGATAATACTAAGGTAGGGGTACCTCGGTACCCCAACGTGCAGGCGATCGCAACTCCCGCGGCAGGGTTTACCACGTGCTCGCCGGGGAGCCTTCTGCTCCATATCAAGCCATTCAAGAACAAAGTATACAAGACAGCAGATCGAGACCCGGCAAGAGGAGCTTGCGGGAAAACCGTCAGGCTTGAGCTTACATCACTCACGCAAGGCCCTGCAAAGGCTTGCCGGGAAGACTAGGAGATCACATCATAGAAGACCGCCTCGGCGCTATGCAGCGTCAGCGAGGCCGAGGCTGACTGAATTCTGAGCCGACAAGCTCCGGGCCGGCAAGATCAAGACCCGGCAAGGCACTTGCCGGAAATCGCTGTGTGCTGCGCTCCAGCTCATCTGCCTGCAGCGTGCCATACAGGGGCCTTTCGAGGGGGCGTGGCGGGTGGCAGCGCAGCTTGAGGGACAGTGGCACTTCCGCGGTGATGGATCCATCGTTGTGGCGAGACAGACGCAAAGGCGGGGAGCTTTTGGGGTCGGCGGCGGCGAACGTCAATACCTTTGTCCCCCTTGTCAAAGTAGGTAGAAGCCCTTTGTTCAAGCCTTTGTAGCTCCTTTGTTCCCGCTTGTTCCAACTACCACCTCTTTTACATTTTACCCCTTTCTCCTCGTTGACACTGTCGGTGACCCTTGCACTATAAAAGAGGCCCATGCATAGCGTGGAAGGGGTTGAATCCTTGCAACTCCCACGCTCGGTGTAGCTGCTCTGTAGCTCTTCAAGCTCCGAGGCCCAATACAACCTAAAGCAGCAGTGAGGGTTTCTGCGACCATCGCGGCCCAAGCTGGGTAAAGCCGCCAGCGTGCTGCCTCGATCTGCTCTCTGTGCTCCCTCCGCCCTCGTACCGCCGAAGAAGGGGCCCGACCCCATAGGTGCTTGGCCGGCGAATCTGATCGCCCCGACATCTTTGGCGCGCCCGGTAAAGGCGTCGGGTTGTCGCGGACCTGATCCGGCGTTGCGCCGCGTTCTTCATCAACCTCTCCAAGTTTGTCACCTTCGCCGACAACTGCTCCATGGCCCGAGGCGAGGGCCTCGAGGTGCAGACCCGTCTGCATCTCAACGCCGCCACCGAATAGCGGTGGGCGGAGGAAACGCCGTCGGCAGGGTGGTTGCGGCGAGGGCACTGTGGCGCCACAGATCGAGGCAGGGCGGATGACCGCGCCTCGGTCTCCGTGGATCCACGTCCATCTCAGCGCCGCGGCGACCAGCAGCGCCGTACCACGGGAGGTGGTACCCGCATCTTTGAGGCAAGAACATGCAGGCTCGCGGGATGCTCGGACCGCTGTCCGTGCATGAGCAAAGCGAAAGTGTCGGCGGACCTGCTCCTCCTACGCTGTTAGGAGTCGAGCATATCCAGCTCCTCACACCGCTTCGCCCCGCCCCCCTCCACTCCAGCAAGCGCGTCTCCACAGGCAGCTCTCGCGCCCGTCGAGGGGCCGCGCCGGCCAGCTCTAAGTCCGGCGAGGGCGGCTCTGGCGCTCACTCCGCGAGCACAGCTCCTCGGGCAGCTCTAAGCCAGCGAGGCAGCTCTGGTGCTTTCGTTCCGGCAAGCGCATCTCCCAGTGCTTTGCGCTGCCCGTCGAGGACGCGCCATCGAGCTCCACCGGCAAGCGCGAGGAAACAAGAAAAAAAAAGCTAAGTTGTTCGAGCTTTTGTGCAGAACATTCCTTAGTTCCATGCTTTTTTATGTTATACCCCTCGTGCGTTCGTCCTTTGTGCGCAAAACCTGTGCGCGGAGGAGCCGAGTCGTGGCCCAGTTGCGCCCTTGGCCTGTTTCCTAGTCCGCTCGATAAATGCAAGCGCGCTGCAACTGGCCCGGCAAGGTTGCTTGCCGGTAACAACACCAGCCAGCGGGCTGCTGATGTTCCGCACTCAGCAAGCGTGTTCGCGCCGGCAAGTTCCCTAGAAGCATAGGGTAAAAGCGTGCAAAGGGTGTAAAGTAGAGGGTATAACGTGGCAAGCCCTGCCGTAAGATGCCCTTCGTATGAGAGACTTGTCTTGAGAGGAGCCAAGTCGTGGCCTAATTCGCCCTTGGCTCGTTCGAGTCCGCTCGATAAACACAAGCGGCGCTGCAAGCTGGCGGCAAGGTTGCTTGCGGTAACAAACCAACCAGCGGGCTCTTGATGTTCCGCTTTTCGTGCAAGCGTGTTCGCGCAGCAAGCCCCGGCGTGAAGTACAAACATACGAAGGGCAAAAGCGGCATCGCATTGCATAAGTTGCACTTAAAAGATTTACATACATGTACATGTAAATAATGAAGCATTGCAGATCTATCTCAGCTATTTTCATGGCTGAAATTGCAGCAACAAGGAGAAACGAGAAAAACGCTAGCACCTGGTCCCGGCAAGCGAGTCGCGGGGCTGCGAATCTCGGAATTCCTTCGGCAAGCTAAGCGTTCTTTGGGGCTCGCGAATCGAGATAACTTTTTCATCCTCGTCATGCATCCTCCTATGGACGGGAAGGCGGGGCTGCGTGTTTGAGCGGCGTGTCTTGTAAAACCCGTGCGCGAGGAGGAGCAAATCGTGTCGAGTTAAGCCCTTGGTTTGTTTCGAGCACGCTCAACGAGTTAAAAGTGAGTTCGCGACAAGCTTGGCGCCCTTGTTTCGTTTGAAACGCTCAACAAACACAAAGCGTAGCCTGCAACTGGCAGCAGCAAGGTTGCTTGCGGAAGCAACACCAGCCGGCCGAGCTGCTGATGTTCGCACTCAGCAAGCGTGTTCGCACCGGCAAGCTCCCGGGAGGCGTGGGGTAAGGAACATACAAGGCACAAAGTCAAGTAAAAGACTTCGGTCCGACAAGCTTTCCCTCTTTTCATTAAAAACATCCTAGTTTAGTACAAGTCCATAGGATGAAAAACCATGATAGAGAGGATTACAAGTTTTAAATGCAGCTAAGGCCGAAGGCTTACAAGTTAAAAAGATAAGGTGCCGTGATCCCTCTCCTGTTTCTCTGTTAGGGAGTTGGGAGGTAGGTCAAGAGCCCCAGCAAGAAGCTTGCGGGGAGGCGAGGCGCCTAGGAGGCTGAGGCGCGAGAACACCAAGAAGAACCCCGGGAGCCGGCCGGGAGCTTGGCGAGGCAGGCGTCGATGGCGAGAGCTTGAAGGCAGGATGGTGGGGACGTCGGCCTGTTGGCGAGGCACCTCGCCCTCGTACTCGATTTGTGACCTTGCCGCCCACCACCCCTCTTCCTCTTCCACAGCCTCCCTCGCCCGGCCGCCCAAGAGGCGGCCCGGGGAGTTGAGGCCAACAACTTTGGATGGCCAGGTGCGCCGGTGGCCTGGAGGCGGCGTCCGACACCTAGTCGGACCCGCCATCCTCCTCGCCGCTGTCGCTCCCTCCTCTCGTCACTCTCGCTCATGGAGGGACCTTCGCTATCGGAGGAGCTGTCCACACAGCATCTCGCCGGGTCCCGAGTCCCGAAGACCTTGTGGCGAGAAGGTGCGCCCTCCATTAACAAAATGGAGGGTAAACCCTGCCGTCAAGCTATGGATCGAGGCGAGCGTCTTCCACCCTCGGTCGAAGAACATCACGCCCGGGGCTGGGGACCTGACACTCACTCGAGTGCAGCTGATCCCGCAGCCCCTTATCGCAACTCCATCACCTCGGGCGGATCCGGCTCCATCGGCGCTTCATGAGCAGGGCCGGCAGCAGGGCGTCGTCAGGCTCGGCGAAGCTTGATGAAGAACTCCGGGGATCATCCCGGTGTGGACCGCCTCGAGGGCCGGGGAGCCGCGGAGGAGGCGGGGAGGCTCATCACCACGACCGCCTCTCCCGGCCGCCTCGGCCACGCCCTCGGCCTCGTCGCGACCCGCCCCTCCCTCTCCCTCTCGTGGCGGCTCCGGCGCCCACGGGGGCCGGATAAGGGAGAGGTCGCTACTGGGCGACCCTCGCTGCCACCGTCGAAGAACAGGATTTCCTCCTTCCATGGCGGAAGAAGAGCGAAGATGAAGGCGAAGGGAGAAGAGGATGAGTGTGGCCATTGTGCTCCCCTTCGCCCTTTTAAAGGGGCGAGGTGAAACTCAACCGCCCCTTCGGCCAATCGGGAAGCGAGGAGGCAGGAGGAGGCGGGGCCGACTTCGCCTTCTCCGCCCATGTGGCTCGGTCTCCCACCTTCGCCGCCCGACCCCGTGCATGAGGGCAGCGTGGCGGGCGGGCGGGGCGGCGGGTGAAGCGACCTCGCTCTGCACCACGATCACGGGGTGGATGCCTTAAAGCGCATCGCCGCCCGTCTCCCGGCGCGCAATCGGCAGCGTGCCATTACGGGGGGAGGCGGCGGATCTGCAGTGGATTCGACTTCGCCGTGGGCGCGTGTGCCGTGCCTGTTTTGGGCAGCCCAACAGCGCTTCGGCACCGTGTGTGAGCCAGCCGGGGCTCTGTCGATTGTACTAAGGTAGGGTACCTCGGTACCCCAACTTGTGCCGCGATCGCTGACTCTGGCGGGGTTTACCGTGCGTGCTGGGGAGCCTTCCACCCCATATCAAGCCATTCAAGAACAAAGTATACAAGACAGCAGGTCGAGACCCGGCAGAGGGCTTGCCGGGAGAAACCGTCCCGGCTTGAGCTTACATCACTCACGCAAGGCCACGGCAAGAGGAGCTTGCCGGGAAGACTAGAGAGATCACATCATAGAAGACACGCCTCGCGCTGTCAGCGTCGGCGAGGGGCCGGGGCGGCAAATTCTGAGCCCGACAAGCTCCGGGCAGCAAGATCAAGACCCGGCAAGGCACTTGCGAAATCTGTGTGTACTGCGCTCCAGCTCATCGCCCAGCGTCGCCACAGGGCCTTTCGAGGGCAGCGTGGCGGGTGGCAGCGCATCTTGAGGACACGGTGGCACTTCGCAGTGATGGATCCATCGCCGTGGCGTGAAAGAGCATAAGGCGGGAGCTTTTGGGGTCGGCTGGCGGAGCGTTAAATGCCTTTAGCCCTTGTCAAAGTAGGTAGAAAGCCTTTGTTCAAGCTTTGTAGCTCCTTGTTCCCTTTGTTCCAACTACCACCTCTTTTACATTTTACCCCTTTCTCCTACGTTGACACACTGTCGGTGACCCTAGCACTATAAAGGAGGCCCATGCATAACGTGGAAGGGTTGAATCCTTTACAACTCCACGCTCGGTGTAGCTGCTCTTGTAGCTCTTCAAGCTCCGAGCCCAATACAACCTAAAAGCAGCGATGAGGGTTTCTGCGACCATCGTGACCCAGGCTGGGTAAAACACGCCAGCGTGCTACGCCTCGATCTGCTCTCTGTGCTCCCTCCGCCCTCGTACCGCCTGCAGACGAAGGGCCCGGCCCCATAGGTGCTTCATGGCGGGCAGATCGATCGCCCCAGAGCATCGAGCGTGAATCATATAGTAGATATGATCAACATAATGATGTTCACCATTGAAACTCTGCATCTCACGTGATGATCGGGCATGGTTTAGTTGATTTGGATCACGTGATCCCTTAGATGACTAGAGATGTACATCTAAGTGGGAGTTCTTAAGTAATATGATTCATTGAACTTAAATTTATCATGAACTTAGTACTGATAGTATTTTGCTTGTCTATGTTTGTTGTAGATAGATGGCTCGTCTTTGTTGTTCCGTTGAATTTTAATCGTTCCTTGAAAGCTAAGTTGAAAGATGATGGTAGCAACTCACGGACTGGAGTCCATAACTTGAGGATTATCCTCATTGCTACCGGAAGAATTACGTTACGGAAGCACCGCTGGAGTGCGAACTGCTGGCGATGCAAGCGACAAGCGTTAAGAGCGTCTAGCGAGCAAAACTGATGACTACTCGATAGTTGATTGTGCCATGCTTACGGCTTGGAACCGGGTCTTCAACGGCGTTTTGAGCGTCATGGAGCATATGAGATGTTCGAGGAGTTGAAGTTAATATTTCAAGAAAATGCCCGGATTGAGAGATATGAAGTCTCCAATAAGTTCTATAGCTGTAAGAGGGAGGAGAATAGTTCTGTCAGTGAACATATACTCAAAACGTCTAGGTATAATAATCACTTGATTCAACTCGGAGTTAATCTTCCTGATGATAGTGTCATTGACAAAATTCTCCAATCACTGCCACCAAGCTACAAGAGCTTCGTGATGAACTATAATATGCAAGGGATGGACAAGACTATTCCCGAGCTCTTCGTAATGCTAAAAGCTGCGGAGGTAGAAATCAAGAAGGAGCATCAAGTGTTGATGGTCAATAAGACCACCAGTTTCAAGAAAAAAAGGGTAAAGGCAGAAGAAGGGAACTTCAAGAAGAACAGCAAGCAAGTTGCTGCTCAAGAGAAAAACCCAAATCTGGACCTAAGCACGAGGCAGAGTGCTTCTCTTGTGGCGTATTGGACCTTTGGAGCGGAACTGCCCCAAGTATTTGGCGGATAAGAAGGATGGCAAGGTGAACAAAGGTATATGTGATATACATGTTATTGATGTACCTTACCAATGCTCGCTGATAGCACTGGGTATTGATACTAGTTACATTGCTAATATTTGCAACTCGAAGCAGGGACTACTGAACTAGCGAAGATTGGCTAGGGGCGAGGTGATGATCTGGCGTGGGAAATGGTTCCAAAGTCGATGTGATCGCGATTGACACGCTACCTCTACATCTACCATCGGGATTAGTTTTAGACCTAAATAATTGTTATTTGGTGCCAGCGCTAAGCATGAACATTATATCTGGATCTTGTTTGATGCGAGACGGTTATTCATTTAAATTTGAGAATAATGGTTATTCTATTTATATGAGTAATATCTTTTATGGTCATGCACCCTTGATGAGTGGTCTATTTTTGTTGAATCTCGATAGTAGTGATACACATATTCATAATGTTGAAACCAAAAGATGTAGAGTTGATAATGATAGTGCAACTTATTTGTGGCACTGCCGTTTGGCTCATATTGGTGTAAAACACATGAAGAAGCTCCATACTGATGGACTTCTAGAATCACTTGGTACTTGCAAACCGTGCCTCATGGGCAAGATGACTAAAACTCCGTTCTCCGGAACTATGGAGCGAGCATCTAATTTATTAGAAATCATACATACTGATGTATGTGGTCCAATGAATATTGAAGCTCGTGGCGGTATCGTTATTTTCTCACCTTCACAGATGATTTGGCGGATATGGGTATATCTACTTGATAAAACACAAATCTGAAACATTTGAAAAGTCAAAAAGAATTTGAGTGAAGTGGAAAATCATCGTAACAAGAAAATAAAATTCCTATGATCTGATCGTGGAGAATATTTGAGTTATGAGTTTGGTTTACATTTGAAGCAATGCGGAATAGTTTTCCAACTCCGCCACGGAACACCACAACAAAATTGTGTGTCGAGCGTCGTAATGGTACTTTACTAGATATGGTGCAATCTCGATGTCTCTTCTTGATTTACCGCTATCATTTTGGGGTTATGCTTTAGAGATGGCGCATTCACGTTAAATAGGGCACCATCAAAATCCGTTGAGGCGGCGCCTTATGAACTGTGGTTTGGCAAGAAACAAAGTTGTCGTTTCTTAAAGTTTGGGGCTGCGATGCTTATGTGAAGAAACTTCAACGAGATAACCTCAAACCCAAATAGGAAAATGTGTCTTCATAGGATACCCAAAAGAGACTATTGGCTACACCTTCTATCACTGATCTGAGGGCAAGATTTTTCGTTGCTAAATTGGATCCTTTCTAGAAAGGCGTTTCTCTGGAAAGAAGTGAGTGGGAGGAAAGTAGAACTTGATGAGTGCTGTACCTGCTCCCTTATTGGAAAGTAGTTCATCACAAGAAGCTGGTTCCTATGACAACTTCACCAATCGGTGAGGAAGCTAATTATATTGATCATGAAACTTGAGATCAAGTTACTCTGTACCTCGTGGGTCTACGAGTAAGATCCACACAGTGATGCGGTAATCCTATTCTAGAAGTCATGTTACTTGACCATGGTGAACCTATGAACTATGAGAGCGATGATGAGCCTGATTCCGTAAAATGGCTTGAAGCCATGAAATCTGAGATTGGATCCATGTATGAGAACAAAGTATGGACTTTGGTTGACTTGCCCGATGATCGACAAGCCATCGAGAATAAATGGATCTTCAAGAAAGAAGCAGCGATGGTAATGTAACTGTCTACAAAGCTCGACTTGTTGTGAAAGGTTTTCGACAAGTTCAAGGGGTTGACTACGATGAGACTTTCTCACCCGTAGCGATGGTTAAGTCTTCCGAATCATGTTAGCAATTGCCGCATTTTATGATTATGAAATATGGCAAATGGATGTCAAATCTGCATTCTGAATGGATTTCTAGAAGAAGAGTTGTATATGATGCAACAGGAAGGTTTTGTCGATCAAAGGTGCTAACAAAGTGTGCAAGCTCGGCGATCCATTTATGGACTGGTGCAAGCCTCTCGGAGTTGGAATAAGCGCTTTGATAGTGTGATCAAAGCATATGGTTTTATCTGAGACTTTTGGAAGCTTTGTATTTACAAGAAAGTGAGTGGGAGATCTGTAGCATTTCGATATTATATGTAGATGACATATTATTAATTGGAAATGATATAGAATTCTGGATAACATAAAGGGATACTTGAATAAAAGTTTTTCAATGAAAGACCTCGGTGAAGCTGCTTCCATATTGGGCATCAAGATCTATAGAGATAGATCAAGGCGGCAATTGGACTTTCACAAAGCACATACCTTGATAAAGTTTTGAAAATGTTCAAAATGGATCGAGGAAAGAAAGGGTTCTTGCCTGTATTACAAGGTGTGAAGTTGAGTCGAGACTCAATGCCCGACCACAATGGAAGATAGAGAAAATGAAAGATGTTCCTATGCTTCCAGCCATAGGCTCTATCATGTATGCAATGCTGTGTGCAGACTGATGTATGTAGCAATAAGTTTAGCGAGGAGGTACCAAAGTAATCGAGTGGATCATTTGGACAGCGGTCAAGAATATCTGAAATACGAAAAGGACTAAGGATATGTTTCTCATTTATGGAGGTGACAAAGAGCTAGTCGTAAATGGTTACGTCGATGCAAGCTTTGACAACGATGCAGACGATTCTAAATATAAACCGGATCGTGTTTATATTGAATGGTGGAGCTATCGGTTGGTGCAGTTCTAAACAAAGTGTTGTGGCGGGATCTACATGCGAAGCGGAGTACATAGCTGCTTGAGCAGCAAATGAAGAGTGCGGATGAAGGAGTTAATTTCCGATCTAGGTGTCATACCTAGTGCATCGGGACCAATGAAGATCTTACGTGACAATACTTGTGCAATTGCCTTGGCAAAGGAATCCAGATTTCACAAGAGGACCAAGCACATCAAGAGACGCTTCAATTCCATCTGGGACCAAGTCCAGGTGGGAGACATAGATTTGCAAGATACATACGGATCTGAATGTTGCAGACCCATTGACTAAGCCTCTTCCACGAGCAAAACATGACCAACACCAAGACTCCATGGGTGTTAGAATTATTACTGTGTAATCTAGATTATTGACTCTAGTGCAAGTGGGAGACTGAAGGAAATATGCTCTAGAGGCAATAATAAAGTTATGATTTATTTCCTCATATCATGATAAATGTTTATTATTCATGCTATAATTGTATGCTAACTGGAAACATGATACATGTGTGAATACATAGACAAACTTAATGTCACCAGTATGCCTCTGCTTGACTAGCTCATTAATCAAAGATGGTTATGTTTCCTAACCATAGACATGTGTTGTCATTTGATTAATGGGATCACATCATTAGGAGAATGATGTGATTGACTTGACCCATTCCGTTAGCAGCACTTGATCGTTTAGTATGTTGCTATTGCTTTCTTCATGACCTATACAACTTCCTATAACTATGAGATTATACAACTCCCATTTATCGGAGGAACACTTTGTGTGCTACCAAACATCCTAGCATGCTGGGTGATTATAAAGGAGCTCTCTGAGTGTCTCCAAAGGTACATGTTGAGTTGGCGTATTCGAGATTAGGTTTTGTCACTCCGATCATCGGAGGTATCTCTGGGCCCTCTTGGTAATACACATCACTATAAGCCTTGCAAGCAATGTAACTAATGAGTTAGTTCACGAATGATGCATTACGTAACGAGTAAAAGACTTGCCGATACTTGAGATTGAACTAGGTATTGGATACCGCGATCGAATCTCGGGCAAGTAACATATCCGATGACAAAGGGAACAACGTATGTTGTTATGTGGTTTGACCGATAAAGATCTTCATAGAATATGTAAAGACCAATATGAGAATCCGGGTTCCTCTATTGGTTATTGATGGGAAGCAGTTCTAGGTCATGTCTAGATAGTTCTCGAACCCGTAAGTCCATGCAACAAGTTTTGATGATAGTTATATTACGAGTTTATGAGTTTTGATGAACGAAGTTTGTTTGGAGTCGGATAAGATTACGAGACATCACGAGGAGTCTCGAAATGGTCGAGACATGAAGATTGATATATTGGAAGCCTATATTTGGATATCGGAATTGTTAAAGGGTGAAATCGGGATTTTCTGAGATCTAGAAGATTCTGAGGAACCCCAAGGGGAATAATGGGCCTACATGGGCCTAGTGGAAAGGAAGAGAGAGGCAAGGGCTGGCCTTCCTCCCCTAGTCGAATAGGACAAGGAGAGGCGGTGCCCCTGACAGTGTCAAAACGGCGGATCTCGGGTAGGGGTCCCAAACTGTGCGTCTAGGCGGATGGTAACGAGGAGCGAGGACACGATGTTTTTACCCAGTTGGGCCCTCTCGATGGAGGTAAAACCCTCGTCTGCTTGATTAATATTGATGATATGGGTAGTACAAGAGTGGATCTACCATGAGATCAAGGAGGCTAAACCCTAGAAGCTAGCCTATGGTATGATTGTTGTAATGTATGTTGTGTCCCTCGGACTAAAGCCCTCCGGTTTATATAGACACAGGAGAGGGCTAGGGTTACACAAAAGTCGGTTACAATGGTAGGAGATCTACATATCCGTGTCGCCAGAGCTTGCCTTCCACGCCAAGAAAAGTCCCATCCGGACACGGGGCGGAGTCTTCAATCTTGTATCTTCGTAGTCTTGGGTCCGTGGGGCGATGATAGTCCGGCTGTCCGGACACCCCTAGTCGAGGACTCCTCGGTAGCCTCGAACCAGGCTTCAATGGCGATAAGTCCGGTCGTTTATAGTCTTGGCGTTGCAAAGCGGGTTCTCCTTAAATTCCATGTATCGCGAGCGGTGTCGGCTTCATCTTGAATAATGTGTTCCTCGGCTTCTCGCCAAATAATGGCCCTCTTCCCGCGTCATGCGAATCACGAAAAGCCGAGTGTCTTTTCGTTTCACCCCCAAGTTGTGCGAGTTGTCCGCCTACAAAAGAGCAGAATCCAGATCAAACCACACCGTCTTCCTCCCTTGAATACTTCATCCAGGCGCCTTTGACCTAAAATCCATTCCATCATTGACCGTCGTCGGCTCTTCTTCTCGCTCTAGCCCACGCCCGAAGGTGGAGGAGGTGCTCATTCCGCTGTGAGCTAGTGAAGCTCAAGCGGGATATCTCCCTCCGGCCTTCATGATCCCGGTTCGAGCAGACTGGTTACTATCAAGGTGGGAGGCAAGCGGAGGCTACCCCAAGCCCCAATAAGGGGAGGCGGTATGCCGTCCCCTATCGATAAGGGACTCGGATTCCTAATACATCCGTTCCTCCAGGGCTCTTTGGAGTTCTCTGACTCAGCTCCACCACCTCCACACCGCCTCATCCTGCATATCGGAGGCTCGTAGCTCTTTGAGCTGTTCTGAGGCATTGAGCCCTATTTTGCATTATGGAAGAGGCTGTTCTACCTCGTACCCCGTTCTCACGAGGGTCCATATATCAAGTGGTGCGGCTGAAATATGGCGCATCGCGGGACGGTACCCATCGGTACTCCCAAGAAGCGTCCGAAGCTGGCCTTTAAAGTGGTTTACATAGGAGGCGCTCGCTGCGGACCCGGTCCGGATTGGCCTCGGAGTTTAGTGTTGCTCCTGACGCCTAAGCTGGCGCCCATGGAGCCCCGATTGGAGGAAGACAAGCGTCCATTACTTGATGGGCGAATAAGATTGCTGGCCCACTGGGTTGACCATGATCGAGTCATGGTGACATGCATCATCTTGGGGGTACAACCATTGCAATATAGAGGCCACCCTATGTGGGATTTCAGCGGGAAGATGATGCCACCCGTCATGGCATAAGGGCGGACTCGACCGAGGACCTAGTGAAGATCTGTCCGAGTGCTGTACAAGGGGAGAGGAGGACTTCCTTGAGCAGACCCTTAAATGGGTTTTCCATGAACAACCCTAGAGGATGGATAGCGAACACCTTTAAGCTTCTTTACATTATGTCTTGGGTGAGGTCTCGCCCGGACCGTGGAGGACATGGTAAGTCCTGCTCCGCAACGAGGATCGAGAAGATCCTTGGATCCGGCCTTGAAGAGGACCGGACATCGAGGTGGAGCTGATCGTGGGGTATTTCACCAGCTCAGCATGGATAGTGCTTTGGTTGCCATTACGGCGGACTACTGGGACTGTATCCGGCTTCTCGGTGACCGTGACCGAGGTCGAACACCATTATCTCTTCCTTTCCCTTTTTAACCTTCGCGAGCGATGGTATGTCACGGAAGTGCCTTTCGGCGAGGAAGCCGAGCCAGCGGTGGCTGACCAGCGAAGGCCAGTCCGGACCAGCGGCGAAAAAGGGCGGTGCGAGCGAAGCGTCGCCGCAAAGGTATGCTTCGTATTTGAATTTTCAAACAACGTTCCTAAAGCGCTAAGTGCTCATGATCTTTGTAGGAGAAAAAGCGCTTCGCCCGGACTGCGAGCGCGAAGTTCTTGATCAACCTACAGGCGAGCTCCTTTTCGGCACGGAGGGAACAAGCGCAAGCAGCGGGCGGATCCTTCTCCAGCGGAGGACACCGACAGACTGTCGCCACCAAGTCTGAGGTGGAGGCGCCATGAACCATAGGCGCCGCCCGGATAGTATTTAAGTGAGCGTGCTTCTCCCTGAGGCATTGGATGCCTTTAACACGAGGGCGCATCTCGTGCCGCTCAAGATGGTTTACGAGCCACAGGCGGTATGTGAAAGACATACGGGTAAAGGAATTTTCATGGTTATATATACTAGTAGCCCCGAGACTTAAAGTAGTTATGTTAACTGATTTAGGATCATTTAACATGAGCTCTTCGAAAAAAGAATGCCCGACTATCTCGGGGCTGCAAGATTGCAAGGCCCAACTTGAGGCGCACTACTGCCTTGAGGGAGGAGCAGAGACCCCTCACGGTAACACATTTTTATTAATAAATATAAAGCGCTATCGGCATCTTGGCATAAATCTAATAATAACATTCTTTGGTGCCGCGGACAAGATCTGGACGGCAAGCATTGCTGCGCCGACTCAAGGCGGCGAGTGTCTGAATAGGGTGCAGCGAAAGAAAGGAACAAGCTCGAGGATGCCAAGCGCCAATCTCGGAGAGCTAAAAGCGCTCGAGCGAACTGTCGGCTCAGTTAAGGAGAATCAGCGGCCGTCGCGGCATTTATAATAAGTGCTTGGCGGACTCCTTTGAAAAGAAGAGTTCAGCGAGGAGTATATTGACATGATATGTCTTGTAGGTATACTCACAGGTCGTCTGCGGAGGAGATGCCCATATCAAGGGGTGATCAACTTCGGCTATTGCAGCTGCTTTCGAGCTGAGTTCGGCGAGCAATGGCGTCGTCTGGGCTTTATGGCCAGCCCTCTCCCTACGGAGGGCCTTGGGGAGCTTGAGGAGCTTGAAGTGCAGCAGCGCTTCCGTTTGTGGAAAGATTTGCTTGCCGTCAAGGTGCCAGGAGGCTTGGGCCATGGTGAAGCGGTATAAGCGGATCCCAACCATATGGCGAGTTGGACGGTGGGGCCGATGGGAAGGAGATCCTGTGAGTTTAGTATACAGCCAAGTAGAGTTGGCTGCTAAGTTTTTCCCAGAGGGACATGTAAGTTAGACAGCACTGTTAGGCGGGATTGAGGAGAATACAATCGATAAATTTGACAATGTATGTTTTCCTTTGAAGTGACATGTGAAATGCCTTCTAGCGGATTGTAGATCGTTTGTCTTTGCCGACCTTTTAAGCCGACCTCGGGACCCTAGAGTCGGAGTGTGTGAATACCTTTGTGGATGAGAAACAACCGTGGTATGCATGGAGACAAGGCGTAGGGGTCATTATTGCTTTATTAGACAAGTGCCCAACTAGTTATGTTATATTACATGGTTAGTAGAAACATCTTCGGGAGAATAGTTCGTTAAGGGTTCCTTTCCTTGGGAGGCATGCCTAAAGTGCATGTCGGACTGCGAAAAAAGCAGAAAAAA
>JAHHZJ010003691.1:0-35951 GCA_021437245.1 Aegilops speltoides
TATCCTTTTCTACATAAAGGATTGGTCCACCTTGCTGCACTTTATTTACTTTATTTACTTGTAACTCATTACTATTTATCTTATCACAAAACTATCTATCACCTACAATTTCAGTGCTTGCAGAGAAAACCTTACTGAAAACCACTTATCATTTCCTTCTGCTCCTCGTTGGGTTCGACACTCTTACTTATCGAAAGGACTACGATAGATCCCCTACACTTGTGGGTCATCAATATCCTTATCCACTACCGAAGCAGAATACATTGCCACCGGTTCATGTTGTGCTCAATTACTTTGGATGACCCAAACTCTTAAAGATTATGGGATATATGTGAAACATGTTCCATTGCTTTGTGACAATGAAAGTGCTATTTAGATTGATCACAATCCCGTGCAACATTCTCGAACTAAGCATATTGAGGTTCATCATCATTTCATTCGAGATCATGTTGCTAAAGGTGACATTGACCTTAAGCATGTTCGTACCGATAAGCAATTGGCGGATATATTCACCAAACCGCTTGATGAGAAAGTATTTTGCCGGTTGAGAGGTGAATTGAACATCATTGATGCTTCAAACTTGGAGTAGGAACTCCATTTGGATACATGCAAGGCATGAGCCTATGACTAATCCTTGATATTTCTCTTATGATGATAATCATATGTCTTGGATATATTTGCACCCTTGCATGTTATCTAACCCTTGTAGGTACTTGGATGAATCTAAATCTATGAGATTCCAACTCACTCACATCTTGAGCAATCTCTACATCACCAAGTCTCTACAATACGGTGGTTGAACACAAGGAAGCATGAAACCCTTCAAACATATCCTTTGACAATTTATATATATCAAATTTCTTTTGGTATCATATTTCATGATTGACACTTTGGATACACAAGTGCTCCTCCTTGCAAAACTAATTCATATAGGTAAATGAACTCCAATTACAAGGGGTGCTCCAAATGAACTACATCAACCTTGAGCATCCCACACAAGTTCAACTACATGATCAAGAACAACACCACCACCCAAGGTATGTTATTCCATCTTAGAGAAGCTTTACCCCAAGACATGGGTCAAAGAAGCTCAATAAGATGTGAATACATCAAAATGTTAAACGAAAAATGGCAACCCCATTTTGAGCTTAAACGATGAGTATGACCTATGATCAAGTGTCTTCACTTGACTCCTAAGTCAATATACTCTAACATAGGTGACTTTGTGCCGACCAATTCTAGGTGAAGTTCTTTGTTGTTTATTTGTGCCCTTGCATTTGTCTCATGCATGCTAGTTCCCAAAAGAAACTTCATCTAGATATCTCTTCTTTTCTCTGTTATGTTCTACATTCCCTGCATCCAATTCATTGCAAATCCTTTAGTTAATTCCCTGCAAATTCTTTTGAGATCTTATTTGCTTAGAGAGCTGAGGTGACAAGTGCTTTATTTCTGTAATGACCTCGGATACACCGATTTGTCTTTTTCGGTCAAATCGAATCACCTCGGTGCCACCAAAGACAACAACTCGGTGTTACCGATTTCAAATGCAGAAGAGACACTTTGTCATTTGCATCCTGCACATTTTGTTCTAGCTCTACTCGATGATTCTTATCCTCTACCAGTACCTTGTTTCTCCCTGCTACTTTGCTATGTGACTCAAGGACCATACCTATTTTGACTCACACTCCAGAAGACCCCTTCTTGGAAATTGATGTCAAAGGGGGAGAGAGAGCTCATGTCAAAGCTTAATCATATCAAGGGGGAAAGAGAGATAAATAATCACATCAAAGAGAGACCCTAGATTCTTGGTATTCAAAGAGGAGAGAAGTCACGTGTCTTTAGAGGGGAAAGACATGTTCATGTTGTTTGTGTGTTTGCTTTGCTCTGATTTTCTATTCATTATCTTCTCCCAGTATCCCATATAATATTCAGGGGGAGCAAGACATATAAGGTAAGGAAATCTTTGAATTCATTGCATATCTTTACCTTTGGGTACATGTCTACACTCAAATAGAGTACCTAGTACTCACTCTCTACATGTCATCCCAATCTTGGTACTCTTGTGGTTTGTTGTTGTTCCTCTGCTTAGTAGATGTTTCTGTGTTGTCTAACCTTGCTTACTCAGGTTCATCTCTTCCAAAGCTAGATCAAGACCACAAGGTAAGTATATGCATCACACTCGTGTGCATGAGGATCTCTTGTTGATGTACATATTGTTTGCAAGAAGGACTCGTGAGCATGAAGGTACATTTCCTATATTCACACCATTTGCTCTGATGCATATTGCCAAGATACATGTAACTCATTGCTTGCTCTGTGATGATTATGCACTCACATGATCTTAGGTTCCATATTTACATGATTGCATACATGTAGGGGAGCCTATGCATGTTACATGTTCTTCCAAAGCTTTACCTGCCTTTCTCTATACCTTTATCTAAAGTTTTGATGTATTGTCATCAATTACCAAAAAGAGGATTGAAAGCACAAGTACTCCCCTGATTTTGGTAATTAATGTCAACATATCTCTTGTTGGACTAATACTTTTATCTAGTATATTTCAGATAAGTCCAACAAGGAGTGGCATGGACAAGAGGATGTGGAACCCTTTCAAGATGCTAAGGACAAAGGATTGGCTCAAGCTTAAAGCTCCGGACTCTACATTTTCTATTTCTCGTGATCCAAGATCACATTGAGTCCATAGGAAAGACAATACTATTAAATGGGGATGAGGTGTTGCTTAATGGCTTGCTTGCTCAAAGTGTTTAGTGATATGCTCAAAAACCCTCAACCACTTCTCTCATATCCACATATGTCCCAAACCAAAAGTCAAACTATGCCCCACCGATTTGATCCATCCGCGCCACCGAAGTTCATTTGACATAGCCAACGCCAGAACCGTAATCAATTCGGTCCCACCGATGGGATCTCGGTCTCACCGAGATGGGCTCAAACTCTCCGCTGCCTATTGCAATAATTTTGGTCTCACCGAGAATATGTAATCGGTCCCACCGAGTTTGCTTGACCAACTCTGTTTTCATGACATCAAATCGGTCCTACGAGTTTGTGTAATCGGTCGAACCGAGATGAGGTTTTACCCAACCCTTGCACATTAGTCCCACCGAGTTGATAATATCGGTCCAATCGAAATGCCTAACGGTCACATTATGAACTAAATTGGTCTCACCAAGTTTGGTAAATTGTGTGTAACTGTTAGATTTTGTGCTATATATACTCCTCCACCCTCTCCTCATTTGTGAGGAAATCCATCGTAACATGCCTACACTTCCAGATTCATTTTCCGAGAGAGAACCACCTACTCATGTGTTGAGGTCAAGATATCCCATTCCAACCACATAAATCTTGACCTCTAGCCTTCCCTGCTGCTTCCCACTCAAATCATCTTTCCACCAAATCCAATCCTACAAGAGAGAGTTGAGTGTTGGGGAGACTATCATTTGAAGCACAAGAGCAAGGAGTTTATCATCAACACACCATCTATTACCTTTTGGAGAGTGGTGTCTCCTAGATTGGTTTGGTGTCACTTGGGAGCCTCCACAAGATTGTGGAGTTGAACCAAGGAGTTTGTACGCAAGGAGATCGCCTACTTGTGAAGATCTACCTAGTAAGGCAAGTCCTTCGTGGGATGGCGGCATGGTGGGATAGACAAGGTTGCTTCTTCATGGACCCTTCATGGGTGGAGCCCTCCGTGGACTCGCGCAACTGCTACTCCTTCATGGGTTGAAGTCTCTATCAACGTGGATGTACGATAGCACCACCTATCGAAAACACGCCAAAAGCTCCATGTCTCCAATTGCATTTGCACACTCCAATTCCATCCCTTTACTTTCTTGCAAGTTGCATGCTTTACTTTCCGCTGCTCATACTCTTTCCATGCTTGCTTGATATGTATTGTGAATGCTTAAACTTGTGCTTAAACTCCACCTCAACTTGAAGAACTTAAAATTCCTACTTTTCTTGGTTGAGAGTCTATTCACCCCCTCTAGACACCTCCTTCGATCCTTTCACATGCCTTCACCTGCTCGTCCATCGTCAACATATTTGCCACCATCAAGAATGCCGTGTCGGTGTTTGAACGAACATGCGGTGCCCCATGTTTGGTTTAGGTAATTGATGACCATATCTATGGACTAATGGTTGTCTTGAGTTATATTTGAAGGATTTGTCCATAGGCTTTTGTTGAAGTCCATGTGTTGGTTTCAAGGAGTTTATGTTGACCAAGGTGCTATGAAGGAATTACCCAAAGATTGGTCATGTGAGTGTTGACCTTATTGCAAGCATGTCTTGAAGAAGAAGATTGTGTGATCATTCATGTTTACCTTCAAGACATGATCCAAATGAAGAGAGTTGGAAAGATTCAAGGTTGATCAAGACTAAGTCAAGAGTGAATCATGTTGATCAACTCACAAAGCATAGAAGATGTACTGAGAGGGATCAAGTGATCCCATGGTATGGTAAGCATTGTCCATTGTGCTTTGTGTACTAACCCTTGGTCTATGGAGAGTTCTATGTGGGGTTAGGTACGTGTTCATGGGCTTGGGTCAAGAGGAAGATATCACTCAACCCATGGAGAGGATGACATCAAGTGGTGATCGCCATCAAGATTGCCGGTGCAAGTTCAAGTGGAGCATGATGAGAGAGATCGTTAGCTTGTCATCCATTGTGGTGTCAATGGACCTGTGAAGATGTCAAGAGTGGCTCACCGATAGTGGAGTATGGGGAGCAATCATCTAGTCTTCATCGACCCAACACAATCGAGAAAGGTGGTCCATCTTGAGGAGGACAAGATCATCATCATCATCATCAATCTCAAGTGGATCATGCGCAAGGCAAAGGTTTGCCCTTGATAGGTTTTTTGTTTCGGTTTCATGGTGGTAGTTTGGAGACTGTTATGTGGATCGATAGTCGTACTATCAAGGGGGCTCTCAGTGAGTAGCTTGATTGTATCATTCGCTGAGAGCTCAAACCATTGCATCCTTGAATCATCTTTCTTGATTCTTATTTGTATTTTCTTTTGAGGTTTTAGAGCTGGTAGCTTGATTTGTATTTTCATCGAAACGGATTTACTATGATTCTTCTTTTGCGCTTTCGGTGTTGGAGATTTTACCGGTCTTATTCGAGGAAGGGCTTATTTTTGTTAGTTCTATCAAGATTGTGTTAGCCCTTGTCACTAGCTTTCCAACAAACTTGGTTCCGTTGAATTCGGAGTCCGCTGCGGTTGTGGCAGTTTTGTGTTCTCAAAAGGTTGCAGCGGTACTACCGCGACAGAGCGGATGTAATTTTTACTACCTCAGAGCGGTACTACTGCTGCTTCTACAGCGGTAGTACCGCCTCGACCAAAAACTCGCCACGAGTCCAGCGGTGGTAGGCACGGATGTATTTTTTAGTACCACCAGCAGCGATTGTCCGCTACCCTTTGTGGTAGTACCGCTACCCCTAGCGGTAGTACCATGAGATCGAGCGATAGTAACGCCTCTCAGCAGTGTGGAGCATAACGGTGGATTTTTCCCCACCTATAAAAGGGTCTTTTCCCAATGGACCTTATCTTTTAGCTCGTGTTCTTCCCCCATTGTTGATCTTCTTCTTCGAAGCTAACTCTCAATCCTCCAATGATTCTTGCTAGTTCTTGAGGAAAAGAGAGATGAGATCTAGATCCATGTTTCCACCAAGACTTTCTCTCTAAGTGAGGGGAACCCCTTGGATCTAGATCTTGGAGTTCTTCGTGTTCTTCTTTCATTCTTCCTCTCATTTTCCTCCCTAGCATTAGTTGCTTTGGTGGGATTTGGGGAGAAGGACTTGGCACCTGTGCCCTTGCCATTGCATTTGGTGCATCGTTTGAGTTCTCCATGGTGATACATGGAAGTGAAGTTTGAGAACTATTACTTGGGTGTTCGGCACCCTAGAGCTTGTTCATCTTGGGTGCCTTGGCGCCCTAGACGGTTGGTGTTGTTCTGAGCTCAATCATTGTGGTGTAAAGCTCGGCAAGCATCGGGCTCCAATTAGGTTGTGGAGATCGCCTGAGCAATTTGATGGTGCACGTGACCGCCTCAAGGGTCCCTTAGTGGAATCACGCATCTTGCATTGGCGAGGCGTGAGGAGATTACGGTGGCCCTAGTGGCTTCTGGGGAGCATTGTGCTCCACAATGCTCCAAACAGAGATTAGCATCCGCAAGGGTGTGAACTTGGATACATCAGCCTGCGCCTCGCTTTTCTCTTACCCAAGCCCTTTACTTATGCACTTTACTATGTGATAGCCATATTGCTTCGTGTCATATATCTTGCTATCACTTAGTTGTTTATCTTGCTTAGCATAAGTTGTTAGTGCACATAGTGAGCCTAGTTGTTTTAGGTTTTGTGTTTGACAAATTAACCGTTAGGTTTTTTCCGCATTTGTTCAAGCCTAAACTGTAATTATTTTAAAGTGCCTATTCACCCCCTCTAGGCGCACATCCACGATCTTTCAATTGGTACCGAGCCTCGCTCTCTTTGTTAGCCTTAACCGCCTAGAGAGTGTCGACTAGGGATTAGGATTCTCTACACTCTTAGTTTCAATGGCATAAATTTTGATGTTTGCACTGTGATGCTTAATCTCTTTAGGTCATGGACCCAAATTTAGAGCAAATTGTAGATCAGGGTTTTTCTCATCCAAAGGATCCTCAACGATTATATTTAGAGGATGAGAAAACTCTTATCTCAATGCTCAAGCTTCTAATGTGCTGCTGATGCCTGAGCAATGTAGTTATATTTCAACTCATGCCGCCCGGATGCTCATGAGTTGTGGACTAAACTTCAAGATAAATATGGTATGTCCAAGATTTGTGAGGACGATTGTTCTCCCTCCACCGCCGTGTTGTCTTCTCAATTGCCTCTACTTCACCTACATGTGGTTTGCCACAAGGTAATTATATGGTGAGTAGTGTTGATCATTGCAATGATGATAGTGTGCTTATTATCGATGATCCTTCACCACTATCTTATTGCAATGCTTCTTCTTTGGACTTTAACACTTTGAGCACTCCAAATGTTTCACATGCTTGTGTTGATAGTCCTTGCATATCATGTAGAAATTGCTTGACTAAATCTCATGATGATATGTTGCTATGTCTTGTTGCATGATAAAATGCTTGTATTTCCTCTAGTTGTGCTAACAATGTAGAGGAAACCCAACACCCATGGAACAAGATGTGGTCTTGAATGGTGCCTCAAGGGATCCTACATCATCATCTATTGCTTTTTGCCTTATGGCTAAGCGCCAAAGGTATCTCCTACTTTGAACCCCAATATGTCACTTGATGATGATGTTAATGCTAATGAGATGAGGATAATGATGAAGAGAATGATAATATTCTTCCTTAAAAATTAAGGGGAAATGATTTTAAAGCTCTTCACAAAATAAACTTGCTCGCTCCAACTTCATGGAAATCATGTCTATTGCCATTGAGGGCAAGAAATACATTGATGAGTTGGAATCTCATCTAGAGGAGCATGAGGTCACCATTGAGAAAATGGAAGCTGATGAGTGTGATTACACAAATGAGGTCGCTGAGCTATCTCAAGCTCTTGAACATGAACAAACCACCTCCGAATCTCTTGAGGAGACTTTTTCTAGAACTATCTAGAGTGAAGGAATCTCATGATAGAGCTCTTGAGGTAGCCAATGATTTTGAAACTAAAATGAGAATCTTGAAGTTGCGCATGCTAAACTCCTTGATGACTTTGGGCACCCAAAATGGCTCAAGGGTCATTAAGAGTGAGCTCATCAAACTCACCGAGTCTCATGCACAACTTAAAGCTTCATATTCTAAAGAGCATACCAAGTTGCTTCTCCTCTTGCTATTATTGATGATGCTTGTGCTACTAACTCTATTTCTAGTGAAGCATCCATTTTAAGGAGAATGTTGAGCTACGGCTCAACTTGAGTTTCTATCTAGCAAATATGAGAAGTTGGAAGAAAATCATAAAGCTCACAAGCTCTCATGACGATCTTCTAGTATCCCATAATGTGCTAAAGATAGCTCATGAGGCTATGTCTAAGGTAACTTCTAAGTCGCATGTGGATACTAGCACTACTTCAAGTCAAAATGCTATCTTGCCATGTGCTAGTCCTTGTAATTCGCCTACTCATAACATTGGTACTTTTTGATGAATTACTCTCCTTGCCTTGTTGCTCTAACGATGAAGCTTATACTTCCTCTAGTACTTGTGTTGATACTAACCATGTAGAGGAAATTAAAGAGCTCAAGGCTCAAGTCAGTTCTTTGAAGAAAGATTGGAAAAGTGTCATGAAGGAAGTCCACACTCAACAATATCTTGAGTGTGCAAAATCCCCAATGACAAAGGTGGACTTGGATTCAACTCCAATAAGAAGAAGAAGTCCAAGAGAAACAAGAAGAAGGGCCAATAACAAGTCAAGAATTCGCCAAGATTATTTGCTTCAAGTGCAAAATTGAAGGGCATGATGTTAGATCTTGCCCATTGAAGAAGCCCATTAATGACAAGCAACAAGGAAGCGCCACAAGTTCATTCTCATGCTCAACCTCAAGTTGAAGAAAGGCCTCTTTCTGAGAATACTCAAGCTAATGCTTCTCGTTGAGAAATCAAGTGAGAAGAAAGTGAAGAGTAGACGTTGCTACATATGTCGTGAGAAAGGTCACATCGCTTCTTCATGCACTAGTGGTAACTTATCCAACCCAATTATTATTGATGATATCTATTCTCTTGGGAAAGGATAAGGTTGGCAATGTGTTTGCCAAGTTTGTTGGTACTCAAAGTGTTGTCAAGAAAAGAACCATTTGGGTAGCAAGCCTGTTGTGACTAACCTCTTAGGACCCAACTTGGTTGGGGACCACCAAGCTCAAACTTGATCGACAGGTGTTATTGAGGGCATTGGAGACTTGGCTACATCATGAAGAATTAAGGATCTTCATCATTCATATTGTCTCAAGCCAAGTCAATTGGGTTATCAAGTTTCTATCTTATATCCAATATGCTTCTTTTGCGGTAACTTGTACTTAAATTGTTTACATTGAAATTTACTTGCCCCTTTGCATGTTTTTTGGTTTTCTTCCTTGCATGTGTTGTATATGTGCTTTCAATTTGCTTATCTTGAGTAATCAAGTATGTGTGTTGGTTTGCACATCATGTAATGTGTGTAGCGTTGAGCCTTTAAGCATCTTGTTTGTATCATAGTTGGCTCTTGTGAGAGATTAATGGAAAATCTATTTTGGGAAGTGATGTGCTTTGTGCACCTCACAATCCTATAAATGTGTGTACATGAGGAATGCCATCTAGTATTGATATTACAAGATTATCGAGTCACTATGTGGTATGTCTTCTTGATAAATTCAAATTCTAAATAGTCCATTAATTATCTCTAGTTGGATCCTTTATTTGCCTCTTGTTTATCTTTAATTGGTATCACATTATGGGGGTAATATGCTATGTGTATATTACTAGCCTAGAAAATGTGTACATTTGAGATATTGTCACTTAGAATTGATATTGTAAATTATCTTGTTCCTCGGCATGTTAGCTCTACAAGTTGCAAATTTGCTTGTGTGTTTGTGTGAAGATTATGTTGGATAACCTTGCTTTCTATCACCGAATTATTTCCAAATACTTCTTGTCTTCGACAATTGGTACTCACTTGTGTGGTAGAAATTATTGATCATCTTTATATTGGTTTTTGCTTTTATTTTCCTTATCTCTTGCCAAGGTTTGTGTCAACTCCCTTTGTCTTCCATATAACTTGTGGATCTTGTTAATTTCTTGATCTTGTCTAGTGTTTTCTAGATATAGTGAAAGTGGTGATCCCACCTTGTGCATTTTGTATTCAAATGCAAATTCTCTACAATGCACTAGTCTTGGGGAGCTAACCCATTCTCTATAAGATTCTCATCTTGTGATCCTTATCAAGTGTGTTGGTGGAAGGGCCGTTTTTTTTGGTACTTTGTGCCATCTGAAACTTTGTTGAGAGATTAGTTTGTTTGGAACCATCCTCTCTTTGGGAGTTTGACATCTTTAATTTAGTGTGTATCAATGGATATCTCATTCCTCGATGTATCTGTTGTGGATATCCTCCAAGTAATGATTTATTCATTTGGTATCTTTTCTTCTCTTGGTATTTCTTTGTCAATTGGTATCGGTTCTTGAAAGTCTTGAGCATGCGTGACACTTCATGTAGTTTCTTTGGCGGCTTTCTTTTTTGAACCAATATATAGGGAAACTCTACCAAGTCTCAAATTGATGAGATGAGCATGAAATTCATTTTCAGATCTATATGCACATATTTAGAGTTTGTCCTATGTTTTGTTGGTTCTCTAACTCTTTGGTCCCAATGAGTTTGGGTACCATTTTGTTTGTGTTGTTGTTCTAGGAACAATTGGAGATGCATTGGATGCTCGGCTCACTCACAAGGAAGGTGGTGTCACCATGTGCTTATCGGAGTGAAGCTAGGATGATCAACGATCTACTATCTACCTTTAATTGGTATCTACTACATCCTTCCAATGCTATCTCGGTAACAAGTATCTATCTACTCATGCATACACCTCTTACATTCAACCTTGTGTAGGTTGCATCATGGCATGAATTTCTTGATTAGTTCTTGTGATACTTATTTCCTTCTCAAAGCATCTCAACAATGATCTCTTATTGACAGTTGTGATGTCTTTAATGTTCGCTTGGTTGAAGCTCATTTATATACTATAAGATAATATCTAGCCATGTGCTATGCTTTCAAGCAAATATCTTATTGGTATATTTATGACTTCCTTTTGGATATCTTGTTCCTTCTTGTTGTAACTATTTTGGGTGTACATCCTTCTTTGTAGATATATATCATCATGATTTCATCTACCTAGAACATTGTACACTTGAGAGAAATTACATCTCTAGATGATATCCTTTCTTCACGTCCACCTTGTCTTTCTTATGATTTTTCTTTGGTGGCTCAGTGAAAGCTTTTGCCTTGATCATGGTCATATCTTGTTGCATCTTGATGCACTCTTGTGTGGTGAAGATTATTTTCCTCATGCTTGTCTTTACGAGGCTTTTTCCATCTTAACTGGTATCCCTCGTCTTGATAAGGCTTTCATCTTCTATCTTCACCATGGGTTGTCACAAGCCTTGTTATTAACTCACATTTTAGTGAGCTTGTGAACCCATTTGCTTGTTGGATGTGTGTGGGGATGACATGTCATGCAATCGTGTATCCCATTTACCCAAGACTATGTTGATGCTTTATGCTCATCCTTATATTAGTCTCTCAAGAGCTTTGTCATGACTCACACACATCATTTTGGTTGAGCCTATTCCTAAGTTGCCTCTTTTTACATGTTGCTCAACCATGTGCTTGTCAGCAAGTGCTAGGCTTTGTTTCCTATATTCTCAGTTGCACTAGTTGTGAGTTTCTATTGATTTTGGGGAGCTATGATCCTATTTTGTGCACTTTGTATCCAATACAAATATTCTTATTTGTGCACAAATCATGGGAGATTTTCTAGTTTATTTAGAACACTCCTCTACTCATATCACAATATCATTTATTCTTGTGGCTCATAGGATCCTTGGTCTAGTTGGTTCAGTTGATATCCTTTGATTGCTTGCTTCAATTGGTATATTTTGACTACTTGATTGCTTGTGTCTCTCTTTATTATGTCTTTGTGGCATATCATTCTTTAGCAATCTTTTGTGCCTCAATATAGTTTGTGTTCCTCCAAGTATTTACCTTTGGGTATGTGTATCGCATTCCACTCTCTTATTGAGAAATACACAATTTATGGAGGACCACAATTTATATTGGCCTTCTTAGATTTTCGCCCATCCATGCCAATGGAGGAGAAGTTTAAGAGAGTTTTGTGGAGAAGTTTAGAGAGTTATCTCCTCTTGCTTTGGTTTTGTTCGCACCATTTGCATCTCATTCGCAGCACTATTGGTTGTTGCATTGCATGGTGATGCATAATTCTTATATAACTCTTTTGAAAGTGATTGTCATAAATTACCAAAATGGGGAGATTGAAACAACATGCGGTGCCCCATGTTTGGTTTTGGTAATTGATGACAATCTCTATGGACTAATGGTTTTCTTGAGTTATATTTGAAGGATTTGTTCATAGGCTTTTGTTGAAGTCCATGTGTTGGTTTCAAGGAGTTTATGAGTTGACCAAGGTGCTATGAAGGAATTATCCGAAGATTAGGCATGTGAGTGTTGAGCTTATTGCAAGCATGTCTTGAAGAAAAAGATTGTGTGATCATTCATGTTTACCTTCAAGACATCATCCAAATGAAGAGATTTGAAAAGATTCAAGGTTGATTAAGACTAAGTCAAGAGTGAATCAAGTTGATCAACTCACGGCATAGAAGATGTACCGAGAGGATCAAGTGATCCCATGGTATGGTAAGCATTGTCCATTGTGCTTTGTGTACTAACCCATGGTCTATGAGAGTTCTATGGGGTTAGGTACGTGTTCATGGGCTTGGGTCAAGAGGAAGATATCACTCAACCCATGGAGAGGACATCAAGTGGTGATCGCCATCAAGATTGTCATGTGCAAGTTCAAGTGGAGCATGACAAAGACATCAAGTGTTTGAAGCTTGCCATCCATTGTGGTGTCAATGGACTTGTGAAGATGTGTTGAAGAGTGGCTCACCCATAGTGGAGTATGGGGAGCAATCATCTAGTCTTCATCGACCCAACGCAATCAAGAAAGGTGGTCCATCTTGAGGAGGACAAGATCATCATCATCTATCTCAAGTGTATCATGCAAGGCAAAGGTTTAACCTCGGTGGGTTTTCTATTTTTCCGGTCCCATGGTGGTAGTTTGGAGACGGGTTATAGGATTGATAGTAGCATTATCAAGGGGGCTCTCAAGTGAGTACCTTGATCGATCATTCATTGAGAGCTCAAACCATTGCATCCTTGCATCATCTTTCTTAATTAATATTTGTATTTTTTGAGGTTTTAGAGCTTGTGGTTATCTTCGTGACAAGCTCTAGTTTATCAAAAACAGATTTCATGTGCTTCTTCTTTGCATTTTCGTGGAGGTTTTACCGGTCTTATTCGAGGAAGGGTTCTCACCATTTTCTCATGGGCCTTTTATAATTTCCTTATTTTTGTTATTTCTAATACGATTGTGTTAGCCCTTGTCGCTAGCTTTCCAACAAACTTGGTTTCGTTGAATTCGAGTCCGCTTGCAGAAGTTGTGGCAGTTTTGGTTTTTGAAAAGGCTGCAGCGGTACTACCGCGGACAGGAGCGGATGTAATTTTACTACCGCTCCAGAGCGGTACTGCCACGGTTTTACAGCGGTAGTACCACTCCGACCAAAAACTCACAAGTCCAGCGGTGGTAGGCACGAATGTTTTTAGTACCGCTGCAGCAGTAGTACCGCTACCCTTTGAGGTAGTACCATTTCTAGCGGTAGTACCGTGAGGTCGATCGTTAGTACCGCCTCAGCGGGCTGTGAGCATAACGTTTAGATTTTTCCCCACCTATAAAATGGGGTCTTCTTCTTTGGGGAACGTAGTATTTCAAAAAATCCCACGCACACGCAAGATCATGGTGATGCATAGCAACAAGAGGAGAGAGTGTGTCCACGCACTCGAGACCGAAGCGGAAGCTAGCACAACGCTGTTGATGTTGTCGACGCCTTCACGGCCCGACCGATCAAGCACGAAACTACGGCACCTCCTAGTTCTATCACACATTCAGCTCGATGACGCCCCTCGAACTCCAATCCAGCCGAGTGTCGAGGGAGAGTTCCATCAGCACGATGGCGTAGTGATGATCTTGATGTTCTACTCGCCGCAGGCTTCGCCTAAGCACCGCTACAATATTATCGAGGAGGACTATGGTGGAGGGAGCACCGCACACGGCTAAGAGATCAAGAGATCAATTGTTGTGTCTAGAGGTGCCTCCTGCCCCGTGATATAAAGGAGCAATGGGGAGGGGCGGCCGGCCAGGAGGAGGCGCGCCAAGGGGAGTAGGACCTCCTTCCTTGTTGGATTAGGAGAAGGGGGGGAGAGAGGGAGGAGGGGGCCGCCTCTCCTTGTCTTATTCGGACTAGGGGAGGGCGCGCCCCTGCCTCGCCTCCTCTCCTTCTTCACTAAGGCCCACTATGGCCCATTAGGCACCCGGGGTCCGTAACCCCTGATCTCGATAAAATCCTGATTTCAACCGAACACTTCCGATATCCAAATATAGGCTTCCAATATATCAATCTTCATGTCTCGACCATTTCGAGACCTCATGTCCATAATCACATCCGGGACTCCAACAACCTTCAGTACATCAAAACTCATAAACTCATAATATAATTGTCATCGAAACCTTGCTGCAGACCCTATGGGTTCGAGAACTATGTAGACATGACCGAGACACGCTTCCGGTCAATAATAGCAGAACTTGATGCTCATATTGGCTCCTACATATTCTACGAAGATCTTTATCGGTCAAACCGCATAACAACATATCGTTGTTCCTTTGTCATCGGTATGTTACTTGCCCGAGATTCATCATCGGTATCTCAATACCTAGTTCAATCTCTACGCAAGTCTTTTACTCGCTTATATAATGCATCATTCCGTAACTAACTCATTAGTTACATTGCTTGCAAGGCTTATAGTGATGTGCATTACCGAGAGGGCCAGAGATACCTCTCCCACAATCGGAGTGACAAAACCTAATCTCGAAATATGCCAACTCAACATGTACCTTTGGAGACACCAGAGCTCCTTTATAATCACCCACACGCCAGACGCTGGTAGCACACAAAGTGTTCTTCCGTAAACGGAGTTGCATAATATCATAGTTGTAGGAACATGTATAAGTCATGAAGAGAGCAATAGCGACATACTAAACAATCAAGTGCTAAGCTAACGGAATGGGTCAAGTCAATCACATCATTCTTCTAATAATGTGATCCCGTTAATCAAATGACAACTCATGTCCATGTTTAGGAAACATAACCATCTTTGATTAATGAGCTAGTCAAGTAGAGGCATACTAGTGACATTAAGTTTGTCTATGTATTCACACATGTATCATGTTTCCGGTTAATACAATTCTAGCATGAATAACAAACATTTATCATGATATAAGGAAATAAATAATAACTTTATTATTGCCTCTAGGGCATATTTCCTTCATCTTCCCCAATGGACTTTATCTTTTTAGCTCGTGTTCTTCCCCCATTGTTGACCTTCTTCGAGCTTGATAACTCTCAATCCCTCCAATGATTCTTGCTAGTTTTTTAGAAAAGAGAGGAGATCTTGATCCACGCTTCCACCAATCACTTTCTCCTCTAAGTGAGGGGAACCCTTGATCTAGATCTTGGAGTTCTTCATGTTCTTCTTCGTTATTCCTCTCATTTTCCTCCCTAGCATTAGTTGCTTTGGTGGGATTTGGGAGAGAAGGAATTGGGCACTGTGTGCCCTTGCCATTGCATTTGGTGCATCGGTTTGAGTTCTCCACGGTGATACGTGGAAGTGAAGTTTGAGAAGCCTATTTCTCTTAGTGTTTGGGCACCCTAGAGCTTGTTCCTCTTGGGTGCCTTGGCGCCTAGACGTTGGTGTTGTTCGAGCTCAATCATGGTGTAAATCTCCGGCAAGCGTTGGGGTATCCAATTAGGTTGTGGCGATCGCCCGAGCAATTTGACGAGTACCGTGACCCCTCAAGGGTCCCCTTAGTGGAATCACGACATCTTGCATTGTGCAAGGCAATGAGGAGATTACGGTGGCCCTAGTGCCTTCTTTGGGAGCATTGTGCTCCACACTACTCCAAATGGAGAATAGCATCCGCTAGGTGTGAACTTCGATACATCGTCGTTTCTGCGGCCTCGGTATATCTCTTACCCGAGCCCTTTACTTATGTATTTTATCGTGTGATAGCCATATTGCTTGTGTCATATATCTTGCTATCACTTAGTTGTTTATCTTGCTTAGCATAAGTTGTTGGTGCACATAGGTGAGCCTAGTTGTTGTAGGTTTTGTGCTTGACAAATTAACCTTTAGGTTTTTTCGCATTTGTTCAAGCCTAAACCGTAACTATTTTAAAGTGCATGTTCACACCCCCTCTAGGCGACATCCACGATCTTTCGTTGTTCTTCTTCGCGGGACGTTGGTCTTGAGAAGGCCGAGCTTGATGTCCTGCTTCGCCATCAATGCCTACCACCTCACGCCGTTTCTCCTCCCACTTGGCGGCGTTGTTTTGGCATCGGTGATGCAATCGCCTCGATCGATGATTGCAGTTGCTGGCAAGGGTGCCGCGCCTCGCTGTGTTTGCTTTTTGTTGCCATCAGGCGCCTTCGGCCATTAAGCAGGCGATCCGGCTTGTAAGTCTCTGGCCTTTGCGAGAGTGAGCCGACCTCCATACACTTCTCGCACCCTCGATCTTGGAGAACACGGAAGGAACTTGAACTCTTGGTCGCCGTTGTCCCGCAAAACATGTTGAACATCCAAACCATTTGCACATCCAGAGAACAAGTGTCGCGAAGAACACGACGAAAGAAATGAACTGCGAACGATGGCCATACCTCGACTCGACGTTGACGCTTTCCGGGCGAAGGCGTCCTCCTTCTTGAATCCCCGCCACTTGTTGCAGGAAATCTGAATTTTGGCCCTGGTTCGCCATGGCCTTTTCGCCGAGCCTTGTGGATGCTAGCGAAGTCGGGTCGACCAACTTGCGCCATCGAACACCATATTGATCCTTCTCCAAGATGTGTCGATGTTCTCATTTGAGCCGGCACCAAGTCGATGCTAACGGTCTTCCACGCCGGGCGAGACACTCATCTGCCTTGACGCCCACTTGACGCGAGGTTCGCTCGCTTGGCGTTGCCGCTTCTTCTTTTTCCTCTTTCGGCCGGGTTCGCCTCCGCCTGTTTTTCCTCCCTCCACCTCCTCCTCGGCGTCGCCGAGCTCATCGTCCATGTCGACGGTGGTGTCCATCGCCTCATCTTGGCGCATGGAACCCGAGGTACAAAGCGTGGTGACCGACGCCATGATGATCTCATCCATGTTGGCGTTAGTGTTGCTGAATTGTAGCGCAGAGTGGGTGAAGGGTAGGCGCCATGGTGCGCGCGCTGGTGAGCGAGTACGCCGACGGCAAGTAGTTGTACTGGTGTTGAGGACGGCGGTGAACGTGGGGAGGGTGTGCGCTGGTCGGTTGAAGCCGAAGGGGAGGCGCGCATGCGCGGAACATGGTGTTGGGGTTGAAGAAGCCATGCGCCGCTGTGAGTAGTAGCAAGGGCACGCACTTCATGGTAGCGGTGGCAGAGAAGCTGGCGGCGGTTAACATCGCTGGCTCCCCACGCGCTTGTGGGTAGTGGCCGAAGGTTCACATCCCCGCGCTAGACGCCTATCCTCGCTCACGCGCCGCCAAAGTCGTCGCGATCCTGTCTTTCTTCATCATGAGCCTGGTCCGCTTGTCGGCGGCGATCACCGGCGATCAATCGGCCTACCCCAAGACATGGGTCAAAGAAGCTCAATAAGATGTGAATACATCAAAATGCTTAAACGAAAAATGGCAACCCATTTTGAGCTTAAACGATGAGTATGACCTATGATCAAGTGTCTTCACTTGACTCCTAAGTCAATATACTCTAACATAGGTGACTTTGTCCGACCAATTCTAGGTGAAGTTCTTTGTTGTTTATTTGTGCCCTTGCATTTGTCTCATGCATGCTAGTTCCCAAAAGAAACTTCATCTAGATATCTCTTCTTTTCTCGTTATGTTCTACATTCCCTCGCATCCAATTCATTGCAAATCCTTTAGTTAATTCCTGCAAATTCTTTTGAGATCTTATTTGCTTAGAGAGCTGAGGTGACAAGTGCTTTATTTCAGAATGACCTCGGATACACCGATTTGTCTTTTCGTCAAATCGAATCACCTCGTGCCACCAAAGACAACAACTCGGTGTTACCGATTTCAAATGCGAAGAGACACTTTGTCATTTGCATCCTGCACATTTTGTTCTAGCTCTACTCGATGATTCTTATCCTCTACCAAGACCTTTGTTTCCCCTCGCTACTTTGCTATGTGACTCAAGGACCATACCTATTTTGACTCACACTCCGTAAGACCCTTCTTGGAAATTGATGTCAAAGGAGAGAGAGCTCATGTCAAAGCTTAATCATATCAGGGGAAAGAGAGATAAATAATCACATCAAAGAGAGACCCTAGATTCTTGGTATTCAAAGAGGAGAGAAGTCACGTGTCTTTAGAGGGAAAGACATGTTCATGTTGTTTGTGTGTTTGCTTTGCTCGATTTTCTATTCATTATCTTCTCCCAAGATCCCATATAATATCTGGGAGCAAGACATATAGGTAAGGAAATCTTTGAATTCATTGCATATCTTTACCTTTGGGTACATGTCTACACTCAAATAGAGTACCTAGTACTCACTCTCTACATGTCATCCCAATCTTGGTACTCTTGTGGTTTGTTGTTGTCTCCTCGCTTAGTAGATGTTTCAGTGTTGTCTAACCTTGCTTACTGGTTCATCTCTTCCAAAGCTAGATCAAGACCACAAGGTAAGTATATGCATCACACTCTCAGTGCATGAGGATCTCTTGTTGATGTACATATTGTTTGCAAGAAGGACTCGTGAGCATGAAGGTACATTTCCTATATTCACACCATTTGCTCGATGCATATTGCCAAGATACATGTAACTCATTGCTTGCTCTGTGATGATTATGCACTCACATGATCTTAGGTTCCATATTTACATGATTGCATACATGTAGGGGAGCCTATGCATGTTACATGTTCTTCCAAAGCTTTACCTGCCTTTCTCTATACCTTTATCTAAAGTTTTGATGTATTGTCATCAATTACCAAAAAGAGGATTGAAAGCACAAGTACTCCCCTGATTTTGGTAATTAATGTCAACATATCTCTTGTTGGACTAATACTTTTATCTAGTATATTTCAGATAAGTCCAACAAGGAGTGGCATGGACAAGAGGATGTGGAACCCTTTCAAGATGCTAAGGACAAAGGATTGGCTCAAGCTTAAAGCTCCGGACTCTACATTTTCTATTTCTCGTGATCCAAGATCACATTGAGTCCATAGGAAAGACAATACTATTAAATGGGGATGAGGTGTTGCTTAATGGCTTGCTTGCTCAAAGTGTTTAGTGATATGCTCAAAAACCCTCAACCACTTCTCTCATATCCACATATGTCCCAAACCAAAAGTCAAACTATGCCCCACCGATTTGATCCATCCGCGCCACCGAAGTTCATTTGACATAGCCAACGCCAGAACCGTAATCAATTCGGTCCCACCGATGGGATCTCGGTCTCACCGAGATGGGCTCAAACTCTCCGCTGCCTATTGCAATAATTTTGGTCTCACCGAGAATATGTAATCGGTCCCACCGAGTTTGCTTGACCAACTCTGTTTTCATGACATCAAATCGGTCCTACGAGTTTGTGTAATCGGTCGAACCGAGATGAGGTTTTACCCAACCCTTGCACATTAGTCCCACCGAGTTGATAATATCGGTCCAATCGAAATGCCTAACGGTCACATTATGAACTAAATTGGTCTCACCAAGTTTGGTAAATTGTGTGTAACTGTTAGATTTTGTGCTATATATACTCCTCCACCCTCTCCTCATTTGTGAGGAAATCCATCGTAACATGCCTACACTTCCAGATTCATTTTCCGAGAGAGAACCACCTACTCATGTGTTGAGGTCAAGATATCCCATTCCAACCACATAAATCTTGACCTCTAGCCTTCCCTGCTGCTTCCCACTCAAATCATCTTTCCACCAAATCCAATCCTACAAGAGAGAGTTGAGTGTTGGGGAGACTATCATTTGAAGCACAAGAGCAAGGAGTTTATCATCAACACACCATCTATTACCTTTTGGAGAGTGGTGTCTCCTAGATTGGTTTGGTGTCACTTGGGAGCCTCCACAAGATTGTGGAGTTGAACCAAGGAGTTTGTACGCAAGGAGATCGCCTACTTGTGAAGATCTACCTAGTAAGGCAAGTCCTTCGTGGGATGGCGGCATGGTGGGATAGACAAGGTTGCTTCTTCATGGACCCTTCATGGGTGGAGCCCTCCGTGGACTCGCGCAACTGCTACTCCTTCATGGGTTGAAGTCTCTATCAACGTGGATGTACGATAGCACCACCTATCGAAAACACGCCAAAAGCTCCATGTCTCCAATTGCATTTGCACACTCCAATTCCATCCCTTTACTTTCTTGCAAGTTGCATGCTTTACTTTCCGCTGCTCATACTCTTTCCATGCTTGCTTGATATGTATTGTGAATGCTTAAACTTGTGCTTAAACTCCACCTCAACTTGAAGAACTTAAAATTCCTACTTTTCTTGGTTGAGAGTCTATTCACCCCCTCTAGACACCTCCTTCGATCCTTTCACATGCCTTCACCTGCTCGTCCATCGTCAACATATTTGCCACCATCAAGAATGCCGTGTCGGTGTTTGAACGAACATGCGGTGCCCCATGTTTGGTTTAGGTAATTGATGACCATATCTATGGACTAATGGTTGTCTTGAGTTATATTTGAAGGATTTGTCCATAGGCTTTTGTTGAAGTCCATGTGTTGGTTTCAAGGAGTTTATGTTGACCAAGGTGCTATGAAGGAATTACCCAAAGATTGGTCATGTGAGTGTTGACCTTATTGCAAGCATGTCTTGAAGAAGAAGATTGTGTGATCATTCATGTTTACCTTCAAGACATGATCCAAATGAAGAGAGTTGGAAAGATTCAAGGTTGATCAAGACTAAGTCAAGAGTGAATCATGTTGATCAACTCACAAAGCATAGAAGATGTACTGAGAGGGATCAAGTGATCCCATGGTATGGTAAGCATTGTCCATTGTGCTTTGTGTACTAACCCTTGGTCTATGGAGAGTTCTATGTGGGGTTAGGTACGTGTTCATGGGCTTGGGTCAAGAGGAAGATATCACTCAACCCATGGAGAGGATGACATCAAGTGGTGATCGCCATCAAGATTGCCGGTGCAAGTTCAAGTGGAGCATGATGAGAGAGATCGTTAGCTTGTCATCCATTGTGGTGTCAATGGACCTGTGAAGATGTCAAGAGTGGCTCACCGATAGTGGAGTATGGGGAGCAATCATCTAGTCTTCATCGACCCAACACAATCGAGAAAGGTGGTCCATCTTGAGGAGGACAAGATCATCATCATCATCATCAATCTCAAGTGGATCATGCGCAAGGCAAAGGTTTGCCCTTGATAGGTTTTTTGTTTCGGTTTCATGGTGGTAGTTTGGAGACTGTTATGTGGATCGATAGTCGTACTATCAAGGGGGCTCTCAGTGAGTAGCTTGATTGTATCATTCGCTGAGAGCTCAAACCATTGCATCCTTGAATCATCTTTCTTGATTCTTATTTGTATTTTCTTTTGAGGTTTTAGAGCTGGTAGCTTGATTTGTATTTTCATCGAAACGGATTTACTATGATTCTTCTTTTGCGCTTTCGGTGTTGGAGATTTTACCGGTCTTATTCGAGGAAGGGCTTATTTTTGTTAGTTCTATCAAGATTGTGTTAGCCCTTGTCACTAGCTTTCCAACAAACTTGGTTCCGTTGAATTCGGAGTCCGCTGCGGTTGTGGCAGTTTTGTGTTCTCAAAAGGTTGCAGCGGTACTACCGCGACAGAGCGGATGTAATTTTTACTACCTCAGAGCGGTACTACTGCTGCTTCTACAGCGGTAGTACCGCCTCGACCAAAAACTCGCCACGAGTCCAGCGGTGGTAGGCACGGATGTATTTTTTAGTACCACCAGCAGCGATTGTCCGCTACCCTTTGTGGTAGTACCGCTACCCCTAGCGGTAGTACCATGAGATCGAGCGATAGTAACGCCTCTCAGCAGTGTGGAGCATAACGGTGGATTTTTCCCCACCTATAAAAGGGTCTTTTCCCAATGGACCTTATCTTTTAGCTCGTGTTCTTCCCCCATTGTTGATCTTCTTCTTCGAAGCTAACTCTCAATCCTCCAATGATTCTTGCTAGTTCTTGAGGAAAAGAGAGATGAGATCTAGATCCATGTTTCCACCAAGACTTTCTCTCTAAGTGAGGGGAACCCCTTGGATCTAGATCTTGGAGTTCTTCGTGTTCTTCTTTCATTCTTCCTCTCATTTTCCTCCCTAGCATTAGTTGCTTTGGTGGGATTTGGGGAGAAGGACTTGGCACCTGTGCCCTTGCCATTGCATTTGGTGCATCGTTTGAGTTCTCCATGGTGATACATGGAAGTGAAGTTTGAGAACTATTACTTGGGTGTTCGGCACCCTAGAGCTTGTTCATCTTGGGTGCCTTGGCGCCCTAGACGGTTGGTGTTGTTCTGAGCTCAATCATTGTGGTGTAAAGCTCGGCAAGCATCGGGCTCCAATTAGGTTGTGGAGATCGCCTGAGCAATTTGATGGTGCACGTGACCGCCTCAAGGGTCCCTTAGTGGAATCACGCATCTTGCATTGGCGAGGCGTGAGGAGATTACGGTGGCCCTAGTGGCTTCTGGGGAGCATTGTGCTCCACAATGCTCCAAACAGAGATTAGCATCCGCAAGGGTGTGAACTTGGATACATCAGCCTGCGCCTCGCTTTTCTCTTACCCAAGCCCTTTACTTATGCACTTTACTATGTGATAGCCATATTGCTTCGTGTCATATATCTTGCTATCACTTAGTTGTTTATCTTGCTTAGCATAAGTTGTTAGTGCACATAGTGAGCCTAGTTGTTTTAGGTTTTGTGTTTGACAAATTAACCGTTAGGTTTTTCCGCATTTGTTCAAGCCTAAACTGTAATTATTTTAAAGTGCCTATTCACCCCCTCTAGGCGCACATCCACGATCTTTCAATTGGTACCGAGCCTCGCTCTCTTTGTTAGCCTTAACCGCCTAGAGAGTGTCGACTAGGGATTAGGATTCTCTACACTCTTAGTTTCAATGGCATAAATTTTGATGTTTGCACTGTGATGCTTAATCTCTTTAGGTCATGGACCCAAATTTAGAGCAAATTGTAGATCAGGGTTTTTCTCATCCAAAGGATCCTCAACGATTATATTTAGAGGATGAGAAAACTCTTATCTCAATGCTCAAGCTTCTAATGTGCTGCTGATGCCTGAGCAATGTAGTTATATTTCAACTCATGCCGCCCGGATGCTCATGAGTTGTGGACTAAACTTCAAGATAAATATGGTATGTCCAAGATTTGTGAGGACGATTGTTCTCCCTCCACCGCCGTGTTGTCTTCTCAATTGCCTCTACTTCACCTACATGTGGTTTGCCACAAGGTAATTATATGGTGAGTAGTGTTGATCATTGCAATGATGATAGTGTGCTTATTATCGATGATCCTTCACCACTATCTTATTGCAATGCTTCTTCTTTGGACTTTAACACTTTGAGCACTCCAAATGTTTCACATGCTTGTGTTGATAGTCCTTGCATATCATGTAGAAATTGCTTGACTAAATCTCATGATGATATGTTGCTATGTCTTGTTGCATGATAAAATGCTTGTATTTCCTCTAGTTGTGCTAACAATGTAGAGGAAACCCAACACCCATGGAACAAGATGTGGTCTTGAATGGTGCCTCAAGGGATCCTACATCATCATCTATTGCTTTTTGCCTTATGGCTAAGCGCCAAAGGTATCTCCTACTTTGAACCCCAATATGTCACTTGATGATGATGTTAATGCTAATGAGATGAGGATAATGATGAAGAGAATGATAATATTCTTCCTTAAAAATTAAGGGGAAATGATTTTAAAGCTCTTCACAAAATAAACTTGCTCGCTCCAACTTCATGGAAATCATGTCTATTGCCATTGAGGGCAAGAAATACATTGATGAGTTGGAATCTCATCTAGAGGAGCATGAGGTCACCATTGAGAAAATGGAAGCTGATGAGTGTGATTACACAAATGAGGTCGCGGAGCTATCTCAAGCTCTTGAACATGAACAAACCACCTCCGAATCTCTTGAGGAGACTTTTTCTAGAACTATCTAGAGTGAAGGAATCTCATGATAGAGCTCTTGAGGTAGCCAATGATTTTGAAACTAAAATGAGAATCTTGAAGTTGCGCATGCTAAACTCCTTGATGACTTTGGGCACCCAAAATGGCTCAAGGGTCATTAAGAGTGAGCTCATCAAACTCACCGAGTCTCATGCACAACTTAAAGCTTCATATTCTAAAGAGCATACCAAGTTGCTTCTCCTCTTGCTATTATTGATGATGCTTGTGCTACTAACTCTATTTCTAGTGAAGCATCCATTTTAAGGAGAATGTTGAGCTACGGCTCAACTTGAGTTTCTATCTAGCAAATATGAGAAGTTGGAAGAAAATCATAAAGCTCACAAGCTCTCATGACGATCTTCTAGTATCCCATAATGTGCTAAAGATAGCTCATGAGGCTATGTCTAAGGTAACTTCTAAGTCGCATGTGGATACTAGCACTACTTCAAGTCAAAATGCTATCTTGCCATGTGCTAGTCCTTGTAATTCGCCTACTCATAACATTGGTACTTTTTGATGAATTACTCTCCTTGCCTTGTTGCTCTAACGATGAAGCTTATACTTCCTCTAGTACTTGTGTTGATACTAACCATGTAGAGGAAATTAAAGAGCTCAAGGCTCAAGTCAGTTCTTTGAAGAAAGATTGGAAAAGTGTCATGAAGGAAGTCCACACTCAACAATATCTTGAGTGTGCAAAATCCCCAATGACAAAGGTGGACTTGGATTCAACTCCAATAAGAAGAAGAAGTCCAAGAGAAACAAGAAGAAGGGCCAATAACAAGTCAAGAATTCGCCAAGATTATTTGCTTCAAGTGCAAAATTGAAGGGCATGATGTTAGATCTTGCCCATTGAAGAAGCCCATTAATGACAAGCAACAAGGAAGCGCCACAAGTTCATTCTCATGCTCAACCTCAAGTTGAAGAAAGGCCTCTTTCTGAGAATACTCAAGCTAATGCTTCTCGTTGAGAAATCAAGTGAGAAGAAAGTGAAGAGTAGACGTTGCTACATATGTCGTGAGAAAGGTCACATCGCTTCTTCATGCACTAGTGGTAACTTATCCAACCCAATTATTATTGATGATATCTATTCTCTTGGGAAAGGATAAGGTTGGCAATGTGTTTGCCAAGTTTGTTGGTACTCAAAGTGTTGTCAAGAAAAGAACCATTTGGGTAGCAAGCCTGTTGTGACTAACCTCTTAGGACCCAACTTGGTTGGGGACCACCAAGCTCAAACTTGATCGACAGGTGTTATTGAGGGCATTGGAGACTTGGCTACATCATGAAGAATTAAGGATCTTCATCATTCATATTGTCTCAAGCCAAGTCAATTGGGTTATCAAGTTTCTATCTTATATCCAATATGCTTCTTTTGCGGTAACTTGTACTTAAATTGTTTACATTGAAATTTACTTGCCCCTTTGCATGTTTTTTGGTTTTCTTCCTTGCATGTGTTGTATATGTGCTTTCAATTTGCTTATCTTGAGTAATCAAGTATGTGTGTTGGTTTGCACATCATGTAATGTGTGTAGCGTTGAGCCTTTAAGCATCTTGTTTGTATCATAGTTGGCTCTTGTGAGAGATTAATGGAAAATCTATTTTGGGAAGTGATGTGCTTTGTGCACCTCACAATCCTATAAATGTGTGTACATGAGGAATGCCATCTAGTATTGATATTACAAGATTATCGAGTCACTATGTGGTATGTCTTCTTGATAAATTCAAATTCTAAATAGTCCATTAATTATCTCTAGTTGGATCCTTTATTTGCCTCTTGTTTATCTTTAATTGGTATCACATTATGGGGGTAATATGCTATGTGTATATTACTAGCCTAGAAAATGTGTACATTTGAGATATTGTCACTTAGAATTGATATTGTAAATTATCTTGTTCCTCGGCATGTTAGCTCTACAAGTTGCAAATTTGCTTGTGTGTTTGTGTGAAGATTATGTTGGATAACCTTGCTTTCTATCACCGAATTATTTCCAAATACTTCTTGTCTTTCGACAATTGGTACTCACTTGTGTGGTAGAAATTATTGATCATCTTTATATTGGTTTTTGCTTTTATTTTCCTTATCTCTTGCCAAGGTTTGTGTCAACTCCCTTTGTCTTCCATATAACTTGTGGATCTTGTTAATTTCTTGATCTTGTCTAGTGTTTTCTAGATATAGTGAAAGTGGTGATCCCACCTTGTGCATTTTGTATTCAAATGCAAATTCTCTACAATGCACTAGTCTTGGGGGAGCTAACCCATTCTCTATAAGATTCTCATCTTGTGATCCTTATCAAGTGTGTTGGTGGAAGGGCCGTTTTTTTTGGTACTTTGTGCCATCTGAAACTTTGTTGAGAGATTAGTTTGTTTGGAACCATCCTCTCTTTGGGAGTTTGACATCTTTAATTTAGTGTGTATCAATGGATATCTCATTCCTCGATGTATCTGTTGTGGATATCCTCCAAGTAATGATTTATTCATTTGGTATCTTTTCTTCTCTTGGTATTTCTTTGTCAATTGGTATCGGTTCTTGAAAGTCTTGAGCATGCGTGACACTTCATGTAGTTTCTTTGGCGGCTTTCTTTTTTGAACCAATATATAGGGAAACTCTACCAAGTCTCAAATTGATGAGATGAGCATGAAATTCATTTTCAGATCTATATGCACATATTTAGAGTTTGTCCTATGTTTTGTTGGTTCTCTAACTCTTTGGTCCCAATGAGTTTGGGTACCATTTTGTTTGTGTTGTTGTTCTAGGAACAATTGGAGATGCATTGGATGCTCGGCTCACTCACAAGGAAGGTGGTGTCACCATGTGCTTATCGGAGTGAAGCTAGGATGATCAACGATCTACTATCTACCTTTAATTGGTATCTACTACATCCTTCCAATGCTATCTCGGTAACAAGTATCTATCTACTCATGCATACACCTCTTACATTCAACCTTGTGTAGGTTGCATCATGGCATGAATTTCTTGATTAGTTCTTGTGATACTTATTTCCTTCTCAAAGCATCTCAACAATGATCTCTTATTGACAGTTGTGATGTCTTTAATGTTCGCTTGGTTGAAGCTCATTTATATACTATAAGATAATATCTAGCCATGTGCTATGCTTTCAAGCAAATATCTTATTGGTATATTTATGACTTCCTTTTGGATATCTTGTTCCTTCTTGTTGTAACTATTTTGGGTGTACATCCTTCTTTGTAGATATATATCATCATGATTTCATCTACCTAGAACATTGTACACTTGAGAGAAATTACATCTCTAGATGATATCCTTTCTTCACGTCCACCTTGTCTTTCTTATGATTTTTCTTTGGTGGCTCAGTGAAAGCTTTTGCCTTGATCATGGTCATATCTTGTTGCATCTTGATGCACTCTTGTGTGGTGAAGATTATTTTCCTCATGCTTGTCTTTACGAGGCTTTTTCCATCTTAACTGGTATCCCTCGTCTTGATAAGGCTTTCATCTTCTATCTTCACCATGGGTTGTCACAAGCCTTGTTATTAACTCACATTTTAGTGAGCTTGTGAACCCATTTGCTTGTTGGATGTGTGTGGGGATGACATGTCATGCAATCGTGTATCCCATTTACCCAAGACTATGTTGATGCTTTATGCTCATCCTTATATTAGTCTCTCAAGAGCTTTGTCATGACTCACACACATCATTTTGGTTGAGCCTATTCCTAAGTTGCCTCTTTTTACATGTTGCTCAACCATGTGCTTGTCAGCAAGTGCTAGGCTTTGTTTCCTATATTCTCAGTTGCACTAGTTGTGAGTTTCTATTGATTTTGGGGAGCTATGATCCTATTTTGTGCACTTTGTATCCAATACAAATATTCTTATTTGTGCACAAATCATGGGAGATTTTCTAGTTTATTTAGAACACTCCTCTACTCATATCACAATATCATTTATTCTTGTGGCTCATAGGATCCTTGGTCTAGTTGGTTCAGTTGATATCCTTTGATTGCTTGCTTCAATTGGTATATTTTGACTACTTGATTGCTTGTGTCTCTCTTTATTATGTCTTTGTGGCATATCATTCTTTAGCAATCTTTTGTGCCTCAATATAGTTTGTGTTCCTCCAAGTATTTACCTTTGGGTATGTGTATCGCATTCCACTCTCTTATTGAGAAATACACAATTTATGGAGGACCACAATTTATATTGGCCTTCTTAGATTTTCGCCCATCCATGCCAATGGAGGAGAAGTTTAAGAGAGTTTTGTGGAGAAGTTTAGAGAGTTATCTCCTCTTGCTTTGGTTTTGTTCGCACCATTTGCATCTCATTCGCAGCACTATTGGTTGTTGCATTGCATGGTGATGCATAATTCTTATATAACTCTTTTGAAAGTGATTGTCATAAATTACCAAAATGGGGAGATTGAAACAACATGCGGTGCCCCCATGTTTGGTTTTGGTAATTGATGACAATCTCTATGGACTAATGGTTTTCTTGAGTTATATTTGAAGGATTTGTTCATAGGCTTTTGTTGAAGTCCATGTGTTGGTTTCAAGGAGTTTATGAGTTGACCAAGGTGCTATGAAGGAATTATCCGAAGATTAGGCATGTGAGTGTTGAGCTTATTGCAAGCATGTCTTGAAGAAAAAGATTGTGTGATCATTCATGTTTACCTTCAAGACATCATCCAAATGAAGAGATTTGAAAAGATTCAAGGTTGATTAAGACTAAGTCAAGAGTGAATCAAGTTGATCAACTCACGGCATAGAAGATGTACCGAGAGGATCAAGTGATCCCATGGTATGGTAAGCATTGTCCATTGTGCTTTGTGTACTAACCCATGGTCTATGAGAGTTCTATGGGGTTAGGTACGTGTTCATGGGCTTGGGTCAAGAGGAAGATATCACTCAACCCATGGAGAGGACATCAAGTGGTGATCGCCATCAAGATTGTCATGTGCAAGTTCAAGTGGAGCATGACAAAGACATCAAGTGTTTGAAGCTTGCCATCCATTGTGGTGTCAATGGACTTGTGAAGATGTGTTGAAGAGTGGCTCACCCATAGTGGAGTATGGGGAGCAATCATCTAGTCTTCATCGACCCAACGCAATCAAGAAAGGTGGTCCATCTTGAGGAGGACAAGATCATCATCATCTATCTCAAGTGTATCATGCAAGGCAAAGGTTTAACCTCGGTGGGTTTTCTATTTTTCCGGTCCCATGGTGGTAGTTTGGAGACGGGTTATAGGATTGATAGTAGCATTATCAAGGGGGCTCTCAAGTGAGTACCTTGATCGATCATTCATTGAGAGCTCAAACCATTGCATCCTTGCATCATCTTTCTTAATTAATATTTGTATTTTTTGAGGTTTTAGAGCTTGTGGTTATCTTCGTGACAAGCTCTAGTTTATCAAAAACAGATTTCATGTGCTTCTTCTTTGCATTTTCGTGGAGGTTTTACCGGTCTTATTCGAGGAAGGGTTCTCACCATTTTCTCATGGGCCTTTTATAATTTCCTTATTTTTGTTATTTCTAATACGATTGTGTTAGCCCTTGTCGCTAGCTTTCCAACAAACTTGGTTTCGTTGAATTCGAGTCCGCTTGCAGAAGTTGTGGCAGTTTTGGTTTTTGAAAAGGCTGCAGCGGTACTACCGCGGACAGGAGCGGATGTAATTTTACTACCGCTCCAGAGCGGTACTGCCACGGTTTTACAGCGGTAGTACCACTCCGACCAAAAACTCACAAGTCCAGCGGTGGTAGGCACGAATGTTTTTAGTACCGCTGCAGCAGTAGTACCGCTACCCTTTGAGGTAGTACCATTTCTAGCGGTAGTACCGTGAGGTCGATCGTTAGTACCGCCTCAGCGGGCTGTGAGCATAACGTTTAGATTTTTCCCCACCTATAAAATGGGGTCTTCTTCTTTGGGGAACGTAGTATTTCAAAAAATCCCACGCACACGCAAGATCATGGTGATGCATAGCAACAAGAGGAGAGAGTGTGTCCACGCACTCGAGACCGAAGCGGAAGCTAGCACAACGCTGTTGATGTTGTCGACGCCTTCACGGCCCGACCGATCAAGCACGAAACTACGGCACCTCCTAGTTCTATCACACATTCAGCTCGATGACGCCCCTCGAACTCCAATCCAGCCGAGTGTCGAGGGAGAGTTCCATCAGCACGATGGCGTAGTGATGATCTTGATGTTCTACTCGCCGCAGGCTTCGCCTAAGCACCGCTACAATATTATCGAGGAGGACTATGGTGGAGGGAGCACCGCACACGGCTAAGAGATCAAGAGATCAATTGTTGTGTCTAGAGGTGCCTCCTGCCCCGTGATATAAAGGAGCAATGGGGAGGGGCGGCCGGCCAGGAGGAGGCGCGCCAAGGGGAGTAGGACCTCCTTCCTTGTTGGATTAGGAGAAGGGGGGGAGAGAGGGAGGAGGGGGCCGCCTCTCCTTGTCTTATTCGGACTAGGGGAGGGCGCGCCCCTGCCTCGCCTCCTCTCCTTCTTCACTAAGGCCCACTATGGCCCATTAGGCACCCGGGGTCCGTAACCCCTGATCTCGATAAAATCCTGATTTCAACCGAACACTTCCGATATCCAAATATAGGCTTCCAATATATCAATCTTCATGTCTCGACCATTTCGAGACCTCATGTCCATAATCACATCCGGGACTCCAACAACCTTCAGTACATCAAAACTCATAAACTCATAATATAATTGTCATCGAAACCTTGCTGCAGACCCTATGGGTTCGAGAACTATGTAGACATGACCGAGACACGCTTCCGGTCAATAATAGCAGAACTTGATGCTCATATTGGCTCCTACATATTCTACGAAGATCTTTATCGGTCAAACCGCATAACAACATATCGTTGTTCCTTTGTCATCGGTATGTTACTTGCCCGAGATTCATCATCGGTATCTCAATACCTAGTTCAATCTCTACGCAAGTCTTTTACTCGCTTATATAATGCATCATTCCGTAACTAACTCATTAGTTACATTGCTTGCAAGGCTTATAGTGATGTGCATTACCGAGAGGGCCAGAGATACCTCTCCCACAATCGGAGTGACAAAACCTAATCTCGAAATATGCCAACTCAACATGTACCTTTGGAGACACCAGAGCTCCTTTATAATCACCCACACGCCAGACGCTGGTAGCACACAAAGTGTTCTTCCGTAAACGGAGTTGCATAATATCATAGTTGTAGGAACATGTATAAGTCATGAAGAGAGCAATAGCGACATACTAAACAATCAAGTGCTAAGCTAACGGAATGGGTCAAGTCAATCACATCATTCTTCTAATAATGTGATCCCGTTAATCAAATGACAACTCATGTCCATGTTTAGGAAACATAACCATCTTTGATTAATGAGCTAGTCAAGTAGAGGCATACTAGTGACATTAAGTTTGTCTATGTATTCACACATGTATCATGTTTCCGGTTAATACAATTCTAGCATGAATAACAAACATTTATCATGATATAAGGAAATAAATAATAACTTTATTATTGCCTCTAGGGCATATTTCCTTCATCTTCCCCAATGGACTTTATCTTTTTAGCTCGTGTTCTTCCCCCATTGTTGACCTTCTTCGAGCTTGATAACTCTCAATCCCTCCAATGATTCTTGCTAGTTTTTTAGAAAAGAGAGGAGATCTTGATCCACGCTTCCACCAATCACTTTCTCCTCTAAGTGAGGGGAACCCTTGATCTAGATCTTGGAGTTCTTCATGTTCTTCTTCGTTATTCCTCTCATTTTCCTCCCTAGCATTAGTTGCTTTGGTGGGATTTGGGAGAGAAGGAATTGGGCACTGTGTGCCCTTGCCATTGCATTTGGTGCATCGGTTTGAGTTCTCCACGGTGATACGTGGAAGTGAAGTTTGAGAAGCCTATTTCTCTTAGTGTTTGGGCACCCTAGAGCTTGTTCCTCTTGGGTGCCTTGGCGCCTAGACGTTGGTGTTGTTCGAGCTCAATCATGGTGTAAATCTCCGGCAAGCGTTGGGGTATCCAATTAGGTTGTGGCGATCGCCCGAGCAATTTGACGAGTACCGTGACCCCTCAAGGGTCCCCTTAGTGGAATCACGACATCTTGCATTGTGCAAGGCAATGAGGAGATTACGGTGGCCCTAGTGCCTTCTTTGGGAGCATTGTGCTCCACACTACTCCAAATGGAGAATAGCATCCGCTAGGTGTGAACTTCGATACATCGTCGTTTCTGCGGCCTCGGTATATCTCTTACCCGAGCCCTTTACTTATGTATTTTATCGTGTGATAGCCATATTGCTTGTGTCATATATCTTGCTATCACTTAGTTGTTTATCTTGCTTAGCATAAGTTGTTGGTGCACATAGGTGAGCCTAGTTGTTGTAGGTTTTGTGCTTGACAAATTAACCTTTAGGTTTTTTCGCATTTGTTCAAGCCTAAACCGTAACTATTTTAAAGTGCATGTTCACACCCCCTCTAGGCGACATCCACGATCTTTCGTTGTTCTTCTTCGCGGGACGTTGGTCTTGAGAAGGCCGAGCTTGATGTCCTGCTTCGCCATCAATGCCTACCACCTCACGCCGTTTCTCCTCCCACTTGGCGGCGTTGTTTTGGCATCGGTGATGCAATCGCCTCGATCGATGATTGCAGTTGCTGGCAAGGGTGCCGCGCCTCGCTGTGTTTGCTTTTTGTTGCCATCAGGCGCCTTCGGCCATTAAGCAGGCGATCCGGCTTGTAAGTCTCTGGCCTTTGCGAGAGTGAGCCGACCTCCATACACTTCTCGCACCCTCGATCTTGGAGAACACGGAAGGAACTTGAACTCTTGGTCGCCGTTGTCCCGCAAAACATGTTGAACATCCAAACCATTTGCACATCCAGAGAACAAGTGTCGCGAAGAACACGACGAAAGAAATGAACTGCGAACGATGGCCATACCTCGACTCGACGTTGACGCTTTCCGGGCGAAGGCGTCCTCCTTCTTGAATCCCCGCCACTTGTTGCAGGAAATCTGAATTTTGGCCCTGGTTCGCCATGGCCTTTTCGCCGAGCCTTGTGGATGCTAGCGAAGTCGGGTCGACCAACTTGCGCCATCGAACACCATATTGATCCTTCTCCAAGATGTGTCGATGTTCTCATTTGAGCCGGCACCAAGTCGATGCTAACGGTCTTCCACGCCGGGCGAGACACTCATCTGCCTTGACGCCCACTTGACGCGAGGTTCGCTCGCTTGGCGTTGCCGCTTCTTCTTTTTCCTCTTTCGGCCGGGTTCGCCTCCGCCTGTTTTTCCTCCCTCCACCTCCTCCTCGGCGTCGCCGAGCTCATCGTCCATGTCGACGGTGGTGTCCATCGCCTCATCTTGGCGCATGGAACCCGAGGTACAAAGCGTGGTGACCGACGCCATGATGATCTCATCCATGTTGGCGTTAGTGTTGCTGAATTGTAGCGCAGAGTGGGTGAAGGGTAGGCGCCATGGTGCGCGCGCTGGTGAGCGAGTACGCCGACGGCAAGTAGTTGTACTGGTGTTGAGGACGGCGGTGAACGTGGGGAGGGTGTGCGCTGGTCGGTTGAAGCCGAAGGGGAGGCGCGCATGCGCGGAACATGGTGTTGGGGTTGAAGAAGCCATGCGCCGCTGTGAGTAGTAGCAAGGGCACGCACTTCATGGTAGCGGTGGCAGAGAAGCTGGCGGCGGTTAACATCGCTGGCTCCCCACGCGCTTGTGGGTAGTGGCCGAAGGTTCACATCCCCGCGCTAGACGCCTATCCTCGCTCACGCGCCGCCAAAGTCGTCGCGATCCTGTCTTTCTTCATCATGAGCCTGGTCCGCTTGTCGGCGGCGATCACCGGCGTACACGTTTCCATTCCACAGTGTAAAAGTTCTTCAACTAATGGCCTTAGGTACACATCAATGTCATTGCCGGGTTGCTTAGGGCCTTGGATGAGCGGCATCATAATGAACTTCCGCTTCATGCACATCCAAGGAGGAAGGTTATACATACATAGAGTCACGGGCGGTGATGTGATTGCTGCTCTGCTCCCGAAAGGATTAATGCCATCGCGCTTAAAGCAAACCATCGTTCCTTGGCTCACTTGCAAACTCATCCCGATACTTTCTCTCGATTTTTCTCCACTGCGACCCGTCGCGGGTGCTCTCAACTTCCGTCTTTCTTACGGTCCTCACTGTGCCATCGATCAACTTGGCATGCTCTCCGTTTACGAGCAGCGTTTCAACCGTGGTATTATAGGAGCATACCACATCACCTTCGAGAACCCTCTTCTGGGGGCTCGCCGTCAACATCACCGGGTCATCTCGTCGATCTTATACCATAATGCACCGCATCGGGCATGCGTTCAGATCCTTATGCGCGCTGTAGAGGATCAGATCATTAGGGCATGCATGTATCTTCGCACCTCAATCCTAGAGGGCATCGACCTTCTTTGCTGCGTATGTCTTGTCGGGCAATTCGTTATCCTTTGGAAGCTTCTTCTTCAATATTTTAAGTAGCTTCTCAAATCCTTTATCGAGCACGCATTCTCGCCTTCCTGCAGCAATTCGATCGGTACCTAGCTTTGTGTTGCCATCTTCGCAATTGGGGTACAACCCTTTTTGTGGTCCTCTAGCATGCGATCGAACTTCATCTTCTCTTTTGACTTTCGCATTGCGTCCTTGCATCGACAATGACCGGCGGAGATCATCTTCATCGGGCACATCATCTGGTTCCTCTTGATCTTGCAGCTTCTCCGTTGCAGCATCATCGTGCACATCGTCTGGTTCCTCTTGATCTTCGGAGCATCACCGTATTCGGGGGCACATAGTTGTCATCGTACTCTTCTTCTTCGCCGTCTTCCATCATAACCCCTATTTCTCCGTGCCTCGTCCAAACATTATAGTGTGGCATGAAACCCTTGTAAAGCGGTGGGTGTGCAGGATTTTCCGGTCGAGTAAGACTTCGTATTCCCACATATAGGGCATGGACAACACATAAAACCATTCCTTGTTTGCCTCAGCCACTTGAGAAAATTATGCCGCCCTTAATGTACTCGGAGGTGTGTCTTGAACCGTACATCCATTGCGGTTCATCTGTGCATTATATATAATTAAGTGTGTCAAAAATCATTAGAGATCATGAATAGATAATTAATTAAGTGACCAAATTAATAGAAGTTCATCATCACATTAAAACCAAAGTACATACATAGTTCTCATCTAACAACATAAAGCTCTGCGAGCATCTAAATTAATTAAACCATACCTTGAAACTATGTAAAACATTTCAATGCGAAAACAAATCGATCATAATCGCAACCAATGTAACAACTGATCCAACGACATAATGATACCAAGCCTCGGTATGAATGGCATATTTTCTAATCTTTCTAATCTTCAAGCGCATTGCATCCATCTTGATCTTGTGATCATCGGCGACATCCATAACATGCAACTCCAATATCATCTTCTCCTCCTCAATTTTTCTAATTTTTCCTTCAACAAATTGTTTTCTTCTTCAACTAAATTTAACCTCTCGACAATAGGGTCGGTTGGAATTTCGGTTCAACAACCTCCTAGATGAATAAAATCTATGTCACGTTGGTCGGCATAATTGTCATAAATAATAAATGAACCAATAGTTATGAAAAGATAATATATACCACATCGAATCATAGCGGGGCCGAGGGCGGCAGGCGGATACCAAAACCAGCACTATATAAGATGCAATAATAATAGTAAGAAAATTATACAAGTATATATCTATCTAAACATACAAATAAGAATATTTTTCCTTTGGAAAGAAGATAAGAACAAGAGGCTCACCACGGTGGTGCCGCCGATGAGATCGGTGCGGGTGATCGGCGGCGTTGAAGGCGGGGATGGGGCGTGACGGACCGCTAAACCTAGACAAATATGGAGGAAAATGGAGCTTGGCGGTCGAGCTTGAGAGGAGAAACCT
>JAHHZJ010003692.1:0-94724 GCA_021437245.1 Aegilops speltoides
CTTGAAGCGGCATGAGTCTTTAGGGACCCAAAAGACCTCTTCTAACAGCGACCAGTCTCGCCTTATCATGCCGCCAGTTTTAGCTTTCCATCGAGGCGCTCGCCTGCTCAACCGGACGCAATCGCAGTGGTTCTCCCAAAGGCTACCTTAGCCAACAGAACGGAACGTAAGGCACCAAAACGTGGGAGCCGGGCAAACCCAACTATTGACCCAAGACATGATTCGAGCGATTCATATAATGCTATAAGTTCGGGGTGCCGCACTTGAGAAAGTGTTCGGACTTATCACACAATAATGCTGGGAATATAAGTCCCTGGTGTATTCGGCCGTACCAAAATATACGGGTGCGAGATGTCATTAATGAACATATGTGTAAAGCAATGCAATAACAGGCAAAAAATGCTGCATTATTTATTCAAGAAATTCTGCTATAAGTGCGGAAGGATACAAATAGTGCGGTAAGCAAGGGATTGGACTAAATAAACATGTCCCCCTCCAGGGGTTGGCTGCAGACTGGTGTATATAATCGAATTTAATGCTCGTAATGGAGACCACCTGAGTGTTCGTCGCAGCCTTCTTTCCTCCCTGGCTGTTGCATCGTGAGTTCGGCGGGTTCGCCGCCGGACAGAACCTCTAGTGAACGGAGTCCCGTGTATAAAAAAAGGAAAATAATAAAAGGCGACGACTTGTAAGCCCTGGTGTGGTCGAGCCGCACTGGGGCTATTAGGTCGTGCCCTCCCCTGTGCCCATGGTATCTCCAGAGCGTAATGATGTACGCGGAGGGTTGGTTTTGCAATCATGCGAGGGCTGGGGTCGGGCCGCATTGCTATGCATGCTCGGATCATGCCGTGGTCTTGGTTGATGTTGCTCGGGCGCTTGTTCAGATCCGCCGTTTAACGGCCGGACTCAAAATTGCCTTAAAAGGCTGCTCAGATTTCGCCAGAGCACAGATGTTCCTCCGCTCGAGGAGCGCCCGTATTTCCGCTGATCGTGATGACTCCACGAGGGCCTCGCATCCCGAGCCCGAGGTATGCATAATCTGGCACGCGCTGAACTTTGCAAATGCGGCTCGTCCGAGCAGAGCGTGATAGCCGCTGCGAACGGGACTATGTCAAGATTAACTCCTCGCCCGAAATTGTCCGGGATCCGAAGACCACTTCAGCAGGATCGAGCTGTACAATTGGCTTCAACACTGGTATGACGCTTTAAAGGTCGTCTTCAGAGGTTTAATCCTTGAGGGTCTATGCCCATCTTGGCGACCGTATCCCGATAAAGCAGGTTCAGTTACTGCCGCCGCCCATCAGACTCTCGTGAGGTGAAATCCATCGACAATTGGGTCTAAAACCAATGCGCGAATCCGCCATGGCGGATGCTGGTCGGATGGTCTCTTCGATCGAAAGTGATCGACAAGAGGACCATGGATTGAACTGGGCGATCGGCTCCATCGCAGATATCGCCCCTTAGTGCACGCTTCCGCTCCCTCTTGGGTATATGGGTTGCGTATATCATGTTGACCGTCCGCACTTGTGGGGGGGAAACCCTTCTGTCCTCTACTTTTCGGCGGCCGGGTCTCTTCCTAGTCGTCGCTATGCAGCCCCTTGTCATTGTTTTCGGCAATTAACTTACCTGCCTGCTTGAATACCCAACAGTCTCTGTTGCTGTGATTAGCTGGCTTTTCGGGGGTGCCATGTATCTGGCATAAGCGGTCGAGTATTCGGTCCAAGTTGGACGGACCCGGAGTGGTTCTTTTGAATGGCTTCTTCCGCTGACCGGGTTTAGAGCCTCGAAATCCGGTATTGACTGCAGTATCCTCCTTGTAGTTGCCGTTAATATGGCGTTTATTTTTGCTTCGACGCGACCTGCCATTGTGGTCCTTAGTATCCGGACTGCCAGAATTTTTCTTGAGGTTGTTGCTGCGAGCTAGCCAGCTATCCTCTCCCGCAAAGCGGTCATTAATGATGTGAGGGCTGCCATGGATTTCGCTTTTCCTGTCCCTGTGCGGGCTAGCCATTCGTCATGATGTTATGTTTGAAGGCTGCGAGGGCCTCTGATCCGGACGGTCGACGATTTGGTTTTTCTTTGTCAAGAACCGTGTCCGTAACTGTCGCCGATTCGTCTGCTGCTGAATTATGTGGCTTAGGTCATCGGCGTCTCGGTGGTCGCACATATGTGCCCTAGAAGTTGTCGAGAACGCGCTTCCGTGTCTTCCCAACACCCAATTGACTCTGCGGGCAAGCTGTTAAGCCAATGCCGAGCTGGTCCTTAAGCTTGAGGGAGGTATTTGATGGCGTGGAGATGGTCGCGCGGGCCATATGGATGTGAAGGAGATAATCTTCAATCCAAACCGCGGGTCTCCAGCCATCGAGGATTCAATGTTTACGGGTTTAAACCCTTCAGGTTTTGATGATCCATTACTCGCCGCTGAAGCATAGTGGGTGCGGCGCCTATATTGAGCAATGTCACGACGTAGCTCGAGTGAGCGTTGTTCGCTGTGTTCGCCCGCCGGAGTTGTTGTATCCGGGCGCAACGGTATTCGCTGTGGGTCGGGCGCCCACGTGATCCGTGAGATGGATCTAGATTGCCTTGCTTTGTCCTCCAATATATCTCGCAAGTCCGGCGCGCTCCCTCTTGGCTTGCACTTTTGGAGCGATGCCGGGTACGGTCTTGGTGGAGGGCCTGAATGCCTCTCTGTCGCGACCACGGGGTGGTCGGTCGGCCGTATCGTGCGCTGGTGATGAAGGTATGTATGGTTCTTCCTCTAATCGGGGGAGCAACTTGCCTTTTGGGTAACTTTTGGAGGGACATTCGAGTTCATACTCTTCGGCCGCGAGGACCTCCGTCCATCTGTCGGCCAGCAGGTCTTGATCAGCTTGAAGCCGTTGCTGCTTTTTCTTTAGGCTATTTGTCGTGGCGATAAGCCTCCGTTTAAAACGCTCTTGTTCGACGGGATCCTCAGGCACGACGAATTCGTTGTCACCGAGGCTTGCTTCGTCTCCGAAGGGAGGCATGTAATTATCATCCACGACCTCTTCGTCTGCCGCTCTCTCGCGAGGGCTTGCTTCTGCATCCTCCTGCACTGAATCTGGCTGGAGGGGATTGTCTTCGGCACTATCTGCAGTGTTATTATCTCCTGTGCCGGAATCTCCATTCTTGCTATGGCGGGATTTAGAGCGGCGCTGCTGACGCCGGCGCTTAGGCTGTTTCTTTAAGGAATCTGCCTCCGCTGCCTCTTCGCCGTCCCCATATTTTGGGGTGTCCACCATGTATATGTCATATGACGAGGTGGTCTTCCAGTGCCCTGTAGGCGCTGGTTCTCGTTAAATCTCGAGCATCATCGCCCATACCGCCGATGTCTTCGAGTCGTAGTCTAGCATGTCGGTTAGATAGATCGCCGACAAGTGGCTACAAAGTGGGTGGTGGGTGGGCTCAATTTCTTCATCGTCTGTGATCCCAACCATCCCCGCCATAGTCCAGCCAGTCTCTCCGGATAGCGAGAGATGCTTTAGCGAATGTAGGATGTCGCCAAAAGGCGAGTGTTGAAAAGATGTCCGCCGCGGTGAACTCCATGATCGGCGCCCAATCGGATTCGATTGGCGAGGCGCCGGAGGTTCGAGTCCGCAGGAGTCCGCACTGAGTCACGAGATTTATGGGGACAAGGTCGAGTTCGCCCATCGCCGCGAAGTTGCAGCCTCGAGGCGGTGTCCAGCCACCGTCCTGATCTGGGCGATCGCTCGGATCGAGGGTCGGAGCGGATTCGCAGCGCCACCAAGGCACTATCCGCGGCAGAGCTAAATCATGCCCATTGTGACAGCGCGGCATGCTCGGTTGTGGCTTGAGTCCGTCAAGATCAAGTCCCGCGGATGTCGGCCGTGAAGTTTAGGCTTCGAACCTGACACGATGGCTGGGCGAGCTTGATCTGCTCCGGATGGCCAAGTGAGTTGCCCGCAGTGCAAAGCCGCCGAATACGTAAGATCTGTCCAGGAGAAAAGTCTCGCCGAACGCGGCGTTGTTGGTTCAAGAAGCCATCGAGCCTATCGGTGACGATACGAGGAACTCTCAATGAAAGCACCAATGTCGGTGTCAAACCGCGGATCTCGGTAGGGGTCCCGAATCGGGCGTCTAGGCGGATGGTAACAGGAGACAAGGGACACGATGTTTTACCCAGGTTCGGGCCCTCTTGATGGAGGTAAAACCCACGCCCCGCTTGATTAATATTGATGATATGGGTAGTACAAGAGTAGATCTACCACGAGATCAAGGAGGCTAAACCCTAGAAGGTAGCCTATGGTATGAATGTTGTAATGGAGGTTACACTACTAGGAAAAGGCATGCTAGTGGCGCACTGGTTTTGCCTTCTAATGGCGCACTACAATGCGCCACCGCATCACGCCATTAGAATTAAATTCTAATGGCGCATCGCCGTGCGCCATTAGTATCTGGTGTTCTAATGGCGCACCGCCTACTGCGCCATTAGTATAGCCTGCAGTGCGCCATTAGAATGCCTCCCAGGGGCCATATGTACAAATGTGCTATGGCATTCTAATGGCGCATCAGCTGTTAATGCGCCATTAGTGTGATGATCACAAAGGCGCCATTAGTGTCTTTTGTGGTGCGCCATTAGTATGAATATTAGGTTTTTTTGCTTTTCTGATTTTTGCATAGGTTACAAAATATATTATTGCATAGAATATAGACAGCAGCACACAGCAACATCAGATTCATCAAATACAATAGAAGATTAGTCTCCTAATACAATTCATCATATTAGTCTCCGGATTCAAAAGACCGGACAAAGATAAAACATTACAAGTCTCAAGACCGCGAGTATCGAGTTTGCCTTCACATTACAAGTCGATATCGATCATCTAAACTACCATCACATAGAAGAGAGCTGTGGTCATCACGATGAGCATCATCGCGATCAAACCGGTCTTCATCCGTTCCTCCAACGCCCCTCCTCTCTCCCGCTAGATAGCGGGCGATCTAGATTCGCCTCCGCCCTAGTGGTGTACCTTTGTAACTATTACCGCTGAAACGGTGAACCTGTCTCCGACACTCCTCCCAGTCATCGAGACTCGAACCTTACCCTTGTACACTACATACGACGGCATCTCTATGCACAAGCCAAACAATGACAATACATAAGCAATGTGTAAGTATGCAACAAAAGGATCGGAAGAGAAAAGCAAGACATTAATAGCACGATTCATGGTCCTACTAATAAAATAGCATCGATTACATCTAAGTTGAACAACCGTCCAAACCAAAGAGACATACGAATTCATTAAAAAGTTTAATTACAACATGAGCCAATCAATGTTTCAGAACTACACATCACTACTTTCGACTCGACTCATCGGACAGGAGCGTGGATGAAGCCGCCGTCTGTCGCGATGGTCATGAAATCGCGGTCGTTGTCACCCTGCATTTGTAGCATTCCATCTATCTCTTCGTTGGACGGTTGATTTCTGAGGAAGAACTGCCCCGACGTATGAAGGACATCTTGATGGATGATGTCCGCAAACTCCGACTGGATGCGAAAGAATTCTTGTCTGAGGTCCGCGTCCTGGACTGCCGACAAGCTCGCGGCCCAATCTTTGAGATTATCTGGTAGCAGAAGGTGATGATGGTCCCTTACGACGCCCGCATGTGATGGAGGGCGAGTAGGCATCCTTCGATCACAAAGCGGCTGCTTGACGCAGCAGAACTTCAGATTGTGTGAGAAGATGTGCTTGCCGATTTTACGAACTGTCTGGTGAAGGTGCCTCCAGATTTGGCGAGCCGGGAGAACATCATCAAGAACTTTCTTCACATTTGTGTAGTCTATCATGGAGTTATGGTTCGGGTGAAATACGTGGCCATGGAATATTTCGGGCTTAAGAGGATGAGTGTGCAATGTGTCACCGCACGTAACACGGAATGTTAGAAAAAAGAACGATCGAAATCTAAGAAATCATATGTTACGGGCGGTTAAGGGATGACTTACTCGGAAAGTAAGGCACAAGGAAGTTATCCTTATCTGCGTTTTCCGAATGACGCTTCGAGGTGTGAACTCGCAACTTGGCGGTCCCAGCGCTGCTCAAGTGCTTGGCACGCATGTAGAAGGGGTCGACTATCACGATGTCCGGTATTGTCTCTAATGATCCGATCTGCATGCTCAGTGAAAACAGCCGAACGAAGGTGTAGTGCAACGGATGAAGGTTAAACATAGCAAAGATGTCATCAAACCGCAGGACGATCATACCCCGATGTCGCCATCCACAAAGCCCTTGCTCTCGGCACCTTGGCCACGAAAACCGGTATGCCACATCCTTCTCTCGAGACGCCGCTTCTCCAAAATCGAACACCGTCATGCAGACTCCGTGATAGCACGGTTGCAGATTCAGCATATTTGGCGGTAGCATCGCCCTACCCGCCACATGCACCTCCTCGAGATATCCTTAGGTGAAGGTGCCCGCCCCGAGCACGGATCAAACTCGGTGCCACTGGCTCGCACGGCGCCCTTGTTAGTCTTTCGCTTCGGCCCTTCTTCTTGATCTCCTGTAATGGGACCGAGTTCGCTCACAGACCGCCTTCTTCAGCGGTTGGGGCTGATATTTCGCGCCTCAGCTATCTCGAGGCTCGGTGAAGACGGAGGCTGAGGCGGTCTCGAGAACTGAACGCCATGGACGACGCTTGTTGCAATTGATTTCTCCGCCGCACCAGCTAGATCGCGGTGGTCTTGGCTGGGTTCTTGAGAAAGAGGCCCGCAGAAATCGTCGCCGCACCCATGTTCGCAAAGTACTTGTCAACTTTGGTAAATGTACCATCGTCGTTGTCGCCGCCGTCCGGATCTGTGCTATAGGGCTGTTCGGATCCTCGTGCCATAGGGATGTCCGCAGGTCCGTAGCATTGCTGCGTTTTGCCATGGCTTGGCGCCAGACGATCGGGCGGTCTTGTTCGGGGTGGTGTCCCCGCCCCAAACGAATCCGCTCTTCGCCATAGCAGGGCCAGTTTACGCAGTGCCGAGGGTCATCTCATCTTCTTCGTCGCCCCAGCTGGTCGAATCGGAGGTAACAACTCGTCGCAGCTTTGGCAGCACCGGACCACTTCAACCCTATACATTGTGGTTGGCATCGGATTACCGTGGAACATGGGGTTACCCGGTTGAACGATTTTGCCCTTGGCGACATCGACCAACTCGGCGCCCACGGCGCGAAGAGTGCAAGGAACGTCGGCGGTGCCTCGAAAACATGTGTAGGGCGCCAGGATGCCCGACCAAAGGCAAGGAGATGAAGTCATCGCCGAGAGGCTTAGTTACCGTGATGCCGCCGAGCTCGGCACGTCGAGGCACCGCCAACAGCGGGCGCGTAATCGACGGAGAGGGCGCTTGTTGGCGAGGTGCGGTCGGGCGACACCGGTGCATTAAGCTCCAATACCGTGCGGTGCCGGAGACACGAATACCGCCCGCCGGAGACACCAATGGCGCCGCCGCACCAATGGTGCCGCCGCCGGAGACACCAATGGCGCCGCCGCGGAGACACCAATGGCGCGCGCGCCAGGCGAAGTTTGGCCGTGAAGCTGGGAACCGGGAGGCCCTTTTGCCGCCCGCAATCCACGTCGCCAGCCCATGAATCAACGTAGGCACCATGGCTTCGAGCTTTGTTCCCGCTGTTGTTCCACTTGCTCTTGGACAAGCTCCGAATCCGCGCCACTTGTGCCTTGAGTGCTTCAACCTCGCGCGTCGGCTTTCCGAGCTGGCCTTTTTTCTCCTTCCGCACACCAGCGGTATAGTATGACCCCATTTTGTGGACAAGCCTTTGCCGCCACACGACCAGCCGACGCCGGCTTATCGAGCTTATCCTTCTTTTCATTACGCTCAACGCCTCTATTTAAAGGGTGTCGAAAGGGAGCTCTTAGACGACCCCGCCATCGCTTTCATTGTCTGCGAAAGGAAAGTGAGCCATTTAGAAATATTGATGATTAATTAGAGTGCAACCATATGGAGCTAATTACGCGGGGTGTATTCCTTACGAGAACAAGCTCAAGCGCCCTGGTCTTCGGATCCGTGGTAAGCTCCTTTGTTATCGGGTCCTCCTTGTACGGGCCCCGACATAGTTCCTGGTCCGCTTGTCACCGCTGTATTTCTCAAGCGGGCGGTAGGCCTTGCTCGGCACGCCCGCGCCCTCCTTGTCCCATATAGGCTCCGCCACTCTATAACCGCCGGGACCGAGTTTGTGTTCCCTAAGTTCAACTCCGCATTTCTTTCCCCATCGACTTGATTCGAGCTTATGGGCTCGCACTTGATCTTGAACTCCTTGTACTCATCTTCGCCATCAAATGATATTTCGCCTTGATCTTGTCATAACTATCACCTTTATCAATCATTCTCTTCACGCGCTTCTCCAAGTAGACAGGGCCGTGCTCATCTTCGTGAGGGCGGCATTGTTCACTCTATTCCCGAGAGGCGTGTGTTTTCAAATTCGGGGAACTTGTATCGCTCGTGCAGCTTCGTGAAGAGGAGGCTGCGAAATTCCTCGGTCCTTATGCCTAAGGTTCTCGGTGTTGATCGAGACGGTGTTCCGGAGAATGCACCCGAGCTGAACCGCTGCACTTTGACTATATGTTTGGGCTCCGTTGGATTCCCGTCGGAGTCCACTTGAGTGAATTCCTCCTTGACGGTGCGGAGCGCATTCGGGCGCCGGTCCTTCCTTTGCTTCTTCGTTTGGCTGCCATCCGTGTGTGCGCCGCCACCATCTGTGTGTGCACCGCCATCATCAATGGTGTCATCCTCGCCGGCACCATCAGTGGTGTCATCCCCGACGCCACTAGGGGTTGTGTAATCAGGATCGGTGTCTTCCGCGGCGTCATCATAGCGGTGAGGTTGTTGTTCCTCCAACTCTTGGGACAGCTCCTAATTGCTTGCCGCTCAACCACCGGCCTCATCGTTGTGGGCCATGTTTTCTCTAAATAGGAAAAAGTTTGGTCAAAAGATGGTTATTTTCAAGGAACAAGATCATGGTCTCATGATTTAGGGTTTGTCGACACCGAGGCACCCTAAAAGCCTAAGCTTTCATCATTTAGGTTCTCATCGACACCGAGGCATCCGGGCAGCCAAGTTAAGTTTTCATCATTTAGGGTTTATCGATGCCGAGGCACCCTAGGTTGGGCCTAATCACTTGGCTCTATTGCCACCTATGTTGGGTTTATCATCTAGGGTTTATTGATGCTAAGGATAATTCTAAGTTGGGCCTAATCACTTGGCTCTATTGCCACCTATGATTTAATGCAGCAAGAATGGCAGGCAAGTTGATCCTACTTAACTAAGTACTAAGATAGCCCGCCCATGCATTAGTCGCAAGTACCCCATATGTCCTATTTTTAGAAAAGTCATGCTAAAATTCACGGAAAATTTCAGCATGACCTTTGCTGAAAATAGGACATATGGAGTACCCGAATTTGACGGAACGGAAGTTAATCGACATTCCGGCAAACTCAAGGGCCTCTCGGGGTACCTGCAAATTCATCACGACACAATGGTCGGAGACAAAACCCAGCAAACTAGCAAGATGATCATCATCCTTCATATACACTGGAGTACAATTAATGCTTTATAATGTTCCATCATCATTACGTAAAATTGACAATTGTCCATAACAGTTAACTGAAATGCAAGACTCACTAGATCTATCCATCCGATCTAACTAATTTTAGGATCTGAAAATCACTGCAGCAAATAAAAGAGAAAGAAACATGTTCTATAGATTTATATAAATTCGTGTTCGCCTAACTATTCATCGCTGGGAGGTTCACCATTCTGCCAACAACTATACATACAAAGACATCCCGCCCAAAGATAGTTCAAGGTTACATAGAACTAGAAGGATGCACCAGCTATGAAATTGTCTCAAGCCACTTTCAAGACTTCCAATTTCTTATTTCCTAATGCATAAATAATTTACTTAGTGCTTCATGTCATCTTGCCATATCGACAGCAAATTAAATGAGTCAGACATATTTTTATAATGCACTAGAGCAGAAAAATACAACCAAAATCAAAATCACATAGGAAACAGATCACACTCCTTAGTCCTTATTGGATGGCTACTAAATCATTGGATATAGCAAAGACCGGTGATACTTCACATAGGAAGCTCGAGAATGTTGTATACAAGCAACGATCGCACACACACGCGACAAAGACGGGAGGCTGAGCCATGGCTATGGCTGGCCGGGTTACTACCAGCGAAGCGCTGGCGCTGCTGGGGAGGGCGCGCGGCACATGTGGGCGTGGGGGTGGACGCTGCAGCGGGCGCGGGCTGGGTGCACGCAGGCGGCGCGGCGAGTCTTGAGGGCTGCAGCGTGTCAGACCCGACTCAATGTCACATCGATCTAGCTGTAACACCTCATATCACTTTGCGGCCTCATGCACGGTATCCCCACGGTGTCGCCTTACCTTTGCGGGACCGCTTAGCCTTTTGGCACACGATATGATAGTGTCGCTAGCATCCATATGAAAAGGAGCCCGGCCGACATGGCTAGTTGTAAACCAAAAGTGGCATGACTTACAGGACAGCATCCATGACCCAAAGATCGAACGGTCGGTCATCGCAAGTAAGTTCCGGCTGTAGCACTGGGCTAGCAGGACTCCGTAAACCGGGCTGTAGCGGCTAACAGGACTTGGTACTCAATGCGTGACATTTCCCTAAGGGACAGACACAGAATGAAGAAGGACACATGCCGCCAGCCTAAGTGTTCGGAGCAGAGCAAGCTACCATGGCTCAAAGGAGACACTAGGAGACATTTCCAGAAGAGAGGCTACTAAAGATAAACAACTAGATAGTCGATCCCACACATACCAAGCATTTCAATCATACACACAATATGCTCGATATGTGCAAATACAACAAGGCATCACAACATGACTCTACGACACAAGTATTTTATTTAAAGGCTCAGTGAGCCATACATAGCATACACACAAGCACGGGTCACATGACCCACATTCAAGTCATACAAGCATACAAGCCAACAATGGAAGTGTTTTGTCCGAGTACGCATAACTAGTAAAATAAAAGAGGCTTGGGTAAGCCTAGCTATACTACATGGTCCTTCACTTGCTCAGATCACCACTGGCCTTAGTCTACTCATCGATGTCAACGCTCACGAAGAACCCGCTCGGAAGGGTTTGTGGCATCTTCGAAAAATGTAAATTAAAGCAACATGAGTACAAAGGTACTCAAAGAAGACTTACATCGATCCTACATACATGCATATTATCAAGAAGGGTTGGTGGGGTTATTGCAGCAAGCCAGCTTTGACCCGTGGCTAAGCTATCCCACGAGACACCAACTTGAAATGGTTTTATGACTCGAGTCCACTACTCATCACTTCAATACACTACCGAGGATCCACCTCCGCCTTCCTACGGAAGAGCCATCCTCGGCACTCACGCTTATCTTGAGGCTTTTAGTAGTTCCCATTTACTTGTCTATGAACCGTATAGGCAACCAAGTAGTCCTTTATCATGACGCGGCTATTCAATAGATGATGTTAACCTGCGGGTGTACTTCTTCATACACGCTCACCACTTACCGCCGTTTACGACATGTACTCGGCAACCTTCAAGCGAACCCAACGTGGGTGTCGGCCATGACCTACCTAGACACCTAAGTCTCTAGTCCAGTTTATCGCCTATTTGGGTTCCATCTATGAGGAGATCCGGCCAAGTTTCGCTCACAGCCCCAAACGATGTGAACAGGTTCCCGAGATATCAAACGGCATCCGGTACACCCGCCACGCACCTACCTACAGATCACAGCCCACCCCTACGGTCGGCGCTGTCCACGGCCTCCAAGAGGCTACAAACACCGTAAACTACTTGCAACCTCCGGACGTAAGACTAGGGTGAATAAGAAGCCGAGAGGGTCCATTGGTTTGGGCCCAATGCATGGTAGTAGCTGAATCTTAAATCACACACATCTCAAGGCTTAAGGACGGCCTCAATGAAACAACCCACCATGTACTCCTACATGGCCTCTCATCGATACCTTTACCAAATCATGTTCAACACCTTACTCTCATACGACACGATCATTTCACTCTAGCCATCACCCAGATGAACCAGACCTGACACGACTCTAAGCATAGCAGGCATAGCAAGGTAGGAACAACACAATCATATGGCTCAATCAACTCCTACACATGCTAGTGGGTTTCATCTAGTTATCGTGGCAATGACAGTCATGCAGAGGAAATGGGTTCAACTACCGCAGCACACAGCAGTTTGAATCACGTTGTCTTAATGCAGAAAAGAGAGCAGGAGCAAGAGCATGAGATTTTATCGATATGATCAAATGGTTGGTTGCTTGCACGATGGGTCGGGTAATCGGTATTGCTCTTCGTCGGGGTTATCACGGTACTCCTCGGGGCGTAATCGCCGCAGAGAGCACCGATACACAAACATTACCAAACAGTATGCAACAATATGATGCATGCATGAGACATGGAAAAATGAGTGTATTGGGCTAATGCAACTAAGAACAGATGGGTTTGAACTAATTTGAACCAATGGTTCAAAGTTCAAACTCATAAGTTGCCATTTAAGTTGTTTTATCTTGTTCTGTGATAAACAGCAGGTTAGCTTGTTTAAACATGCATGAAACCAGTACAGATGGAAAGATTGGATTTTTCTGATCATTTTTCATATATAATTTGTTTCATTTGGAGCTACAGATTAATTTCTATGAATTTTTGAAGTTTGTAGCATTTTCTGGAATTTCCTGTGTAAAAGTAATTCCAGTAATTAAATTATCATACAAAGATTACGTCATGATGACGTCAGTGGTCAACGGGCTTGTCTAGGTCAGACTGACCAGTGGGTCCCGCATGTCAGTAGACAATTTGATTAACTGATTTAAGTTTAAACTAAACCGATTAATTAGTGAAGGGGCCCCACGTGTCATAGACCTGTGGGGTCAAACTGGGCCCACCCATGGTCAAAGTCAGAGTCAAACACGCGCAAGATCTAGCAGCCGGCGAGCGACGACGCGGCGGCGAAAGTGCTTTTTGTCATTCCGGCGACCAAATGGACGGCGGAAGGCATCTACGTGTTGCTGAGGTCGAGCCGCGGCTATTGGTGGTGGTGGTTGGGCTCGGGGTGCCGGAGTTGGCGCCGGCGGCGACTTTGGCGGTCGCCGGAGTTCGGCTGGAGACGAACTCGAGGCTAGGGTGTGCGGTGAGGTGCGGGGAGTGCACGGTTAGCCTCAGCGCAACGTGGTGAGTGCGATGGACAAGGTGAGGTGGCCGGAGGATGGCCGGGAGCACGTCGGCGACGAGGTCCGCGATGGCACGTGCGGGTGAGCTACGTGTGCTCGCTGTGGTGCACGAGAGCGAGAAAGTAAGGGGGGAGAGGTTAGCCCAGCTCACTGCGGTCTTGAGGAAACGGACGGCGCGGTCAGGGATGAGCTGATGCGGCGGCGACGGCGAAGGGGATCTCCGGCGATGGCGGTACGGGCGAAGTTGGCGCGGCGGCAGGGGCACGCGAAGCGCCGGGCTCGGCTAGCTCGAAGGAGTAGAGGACGGCGGATCTTCTAGACACGATGGCGTGGCGTGGAGATGACGGAGAGCACGGCTACGGCGGCGGTGCGGCGACGGTGGCGTCGGCCATGGCGTGGGGCGCGAGGGAGAGGAGCTGGGGCGAATGGAGGTGTCAGGGGTTCAGGCGCGACGTGGAGCTCGCCCAGCCAGCAAGGCGGCGAGAGGAGGAAGCAGAGCGACATGCAGCTGCGTGGCGAGCTGCGGTGCCGCCGCCGAGCACCTTGGCTGCTCGCTGGCAAGCCAAGCAGCTCAGCTGAGCGGTGGCCGGGTGGGCCGGCCGGGTGGGCTGGCTGGTGGGCCTCGGGTGGCGCCTGTAAGTTTTTCCCTTTTTTTCTGTTTGCTTTTTATTTCAGAGGTTTGTTGAGTTTCTAAAATACCTAAGCCATTCCAAAATTCACCAAACTACACCTGGTCCTTAATTGGAATATTTCCAACATGGAACATTTTAGTTTGGAAATATTTGAGCATTTGAAATATTTTATAAATTTTAAATGCCCAAATTCAAATACTTATAATTTAATTCAAAGACCTTAGAATGACCTAGGAAATTGTGCATCACTTTTGGCAGAGGTTCTGAGCCAAGACAAAAATGATGGACATTTTAGGAGGGCATTTCAGGTTCATCGAAAATATTTTTAGTAAACCCTAGTTGAATTCGGAGGGGGCTGGGAGTTCTGTCATTCCCATTTCAGGTTTCTGTTAAAAGAAATAGACATGATGCAACACTCTAATGCATGAGCTAGCTAGGGTGTGACAACTCACCCCCACTCAAAAGAATCTCGTCCCAAGATTTGGGTTCCTCCGGAAAGAAGGCAGGATATTCAAGTCGAAGACGATCCTCCCTTCCCCAAGTAGCTTCCTTCTCAGAATGGTGCGACCATTGAACCTTGAGAAACTTGATATTATGCCGTCGAGTGGTACGCTCGGCTTGATCGAGGATACGAACGGCGTATTCTCGATAAGTGAGATTATCTTGAAGATCAAGCATTTCGTGGTCCACTCCACGGATAGGATCCGAGAAGCAACGCCTGAGTTGAGAAACGTGGAAGACATCGTGGACTTTGGAGAGATGCGGAGGCAGTTCCAATTGGTAGGCAACTTCTCCTCGTTTGGCAAGAATGCGAAAGGGTCCAATGTAGCGAGGAGCCAATTTGCCCTTGATACCGGGTTATGGGTTCCTTCAGAGGAGTAACCCAAGGTAAGCCTTCTCGTCAACCTCGTAAGTCGTAGCCTTATGTTTTCGGTCATATTGACTCTTTTGACGAGATTGGGCTGTTTCAACTTTTCACGAACGATGTGAACTTGCTCTTCTGCTTCCTGGATCATATCCGGGCCAAAGAATTGTCTTTCCCGGTTTCGACCAGTTAAGAGGCGCTCGACACCTTCGCCCATAGAGAACTTCAAAAGGTGCTTTGCCCAAGCTAGATTGATAGCTGTTGTTATAAGAAAATTCGCAAATGGAAGGCATTTCTCCCAATCCATTCGAATGAGATAATGTAAGCTCAAGCATGTCTTCTAGGATTTGGTTGACTCGCTCTACTTGACCACTTGATTGAGGTGAAAAGCAGTGCTAAAGGAAAGATGGGTTCCCATAGCGCTTTTGGAAACTTTCCCAAAATCGAGAGGTGAAGAGACTTCCTCGATCCGAAAGTTAATTTCCAACGGAACACCATGGAGAGACACTATCCGGGAGATGTACAAGTCTGCTAGCTGACTAGCGCTTATACCCTCGCGAACAGGTAAGAAATGGGCTACTTTGGAAAGGCGGTCGATAACGACGAAGATAGCATTATTCCCTCTCCGGGTCCTGGGAAAACCGGTCATGAAATCCATACCAATTTTATCCCATTTCCATTCAGGAATAGCTAAGGGTTGAAGGGTGCCAAGAGCCGCTGATGCTCGCTTTTACGACGACGATGTCGCAGCTTAGCAACGAATTGAGCAATGTCTCTTTTCATCCTAGTCCACCGTAACCTCGGCGAGGTCCCGATACATCTTAGTGCTACGGGATGAATGGTGAGAGGAGATTCATGAGCTTCTTTAAGGATCAATCGCCGCAGGTTTCGCACTTTGGGAACCACTAGGCGGTTTCCGAAGTATACGACTCCTTGATCATCAACGGAGAAACAATCCGCAACTCCTTTCTTGATGTTTCTTTTGATGCGGGAAATTCCCGGATCTACCTTTTGGGCTTTGATGATCTGATCCGTAAGGGCAGGTTTCGCCACCAAGGTGGAAAGAAATCCTTGAGGAACAATATGAAGATTAAGCTTCCGAAATTCCTCGTGGAGAAGTGGTTGAGTTTGTTGCAACATCAGATTGTTGCAATAAGATTTACGACTTAGCGCATCAGCCATGACGTTGGCTTTTCCTGGGGTATAAGTTATCCCTAAGTCGAAATCTGTGATCAACTCGACCCAACGTCTTTGCCTGAGATTCAAATCTGGTTGGGTAAATATGTATTTCAGACTTTGGTGATCGGTGTAGATTTCGCAACGATTACCGAGGAGGTAATGTCGCCAAGTTTTTAGTGCATAGACTACCGCTGCAAGCTCTAGATCATGAGTAGGGTAGTTTTCCTCATGTGGGTGTAATTGCCGTGAAGCATAAGCAATTACGTGTCGATCTTGCATGAGAATACAGCCTAGTCCTTGTCGCGAGGCATCGCAATAGATAACAAAGTCCTTAGAGAAATTTGGTGGTACTAGTACGGGAGCAGAAGTTAAACGTCTTTTCAGTTCATGGAAACTGTGCTCACATTGTGGAGTCCACTCGAACTTTTTATCTTTCTTGAGGAGTTCAGTTAGAGGTTTAGCAACTTTGGAGAAGTTCTCGACAAAGCGGCGACAATAGCTCGCTAAGCCAAGGAAACTTCGAACTTGCTTGACCGATTCAGGTGGAGTCCAATTAAGGACGGCTTGAACACGCTCGGGGTTGACAGCAATACCTTTACCAGAAATTACATGTCCTAGATAGGTCACTTCTGGCAGCCAAAATTCCCATTTAGAAAACTTGGCATAAAGGCGATGCTCTCAAGTTTCATCAACACTAGCCTTAGATGTTCGCATGTTCTTCCTCGTTCTTGGAATAGATGAGTATGTCATCGAGGTAAACCACGATTTAATTTATCCAAATACTCCATGAATATTGAGTTCATTAACCGAGAAAGTGGTGGAGCGTTGGTTAAACGAAGGACATGACGGTGTACTCAGATTGGCCGTAACGAGTAACAAAGGCCGCTTTTGGGAATGTCCCTGTTTGGATTTTGATTTGATGGTAGCCTAACCTCAAATCCATCTTAGAGAAGACCGAGGATCCTGCGAGCTGATCATACGGATCGTTGATCCCGGGAGCCGATACTTGTTCTTAATTGTGACCAAGTTGACGGGTCGATAATCTACAACCATCCGTCCGCACCATCCTTCTTCTTGACGAAGAGGACGGGCAAGCCCAAGGAGATGAACTAGGACGAATGAAACCCTTTTTCAAGGACTCATCGAGTTGTTTCTTAAGTTCGCTAGTTCTAGGGGTGCCATCTTATAGGGTCTTCTAGAAATTGGGACAGTTCCTGGAATGAGGTCTATCACAAACTCAACATCTCTGTCAGGTGGGACACCTGGCAATTCTTCTCGAAAGACATCCGGAAAGTCACGGACTACCGAACGCCTTCGAGGTCCGCAATGGGTGGCATTAAGGGAATAAAGCTGTCGCTTAGATATTCGGGTCAAGACGTTGACTATCTTTCCCGAAGGGTGCGTGAGTTGAACAGTCCTAGAGAAACAATCAATTTTGGCATGATGGGCTGACATCCAGTCCATACCCAAAATGATATTGATGTCCGAAGATTTAAGAGCTATTAATGATGCAAGGAAAACAAGTCTGTCGACCTGAATTTTATTCCCATGGCTTACTCTAGAGGTTTGCCATCTAGAACCAGGAGTAGAAATTTCCATGGTGGAAGGCATGTCACAGAATGCGGTGTTATGCAAGCGTGCATAATTCTCGGATATGAATGAATGACATGCTCCAGTATCAAAAAGAACAGATGCCGGGTGGCAATTAACAAGGAGCGTACCGAGAACGACGTTGGGATCCTCTTGGGCCTCCTCAGCTGAGACACAATTAACATGGCCACGAGCAGTGGTGGCCGGCTTGGCATAGAACACCTTTCCTGCTGGCTTGCCACGGCCAACAGCTTTTGCAGGCTGGTTGGGGTTGGTCTGAGGACAATCACGCATGTAGTGGCCTGACTCCCCACACTTGAAGCACGTCACGGGGCTGGCGCGTAGAGGAGCATTGTTGGTTGGCCCACCATAGGGCTTAGCTGGTGCATCGCTGAACCGGACGAGGCGCTGATAGGATGGCCTCGTGTGAATCTGGGTGGCGAGGCAAGATTAGGCACCCACACCGGCGCTTCGTGGTCCAAAGATCGGATGAGGAACCCATATCACGACCATGCTTGCGTGTTGCTTCGAAATCAGTCTGACCCGTCTCAGCACTGATGGCTTTGTTTACCAGCTTCTAGAAGGAGGTGCACTCATGCAGACGGAGATCTCGGCGAAGTTCGGGGCTAAGTCCCTTGCGGAACCTTGCCTGTTTCTTGGTGTCAGTGGAGACCTCTTCGGTGGCATAGCGTGCGAGATTACCGAACTCCCTGCTGTAAGCGTCCACAGAGAGACGACCTTGGGTGAAACTGCAGAACTCCTCATGCTTACGATCCATGAGACCCTCCGGAATGTGATGTTCACGGAAAGCCTCGCTGAATTCTGCCCAAGTAGTGACATGGCCAACTGGGCGCATAGCCATATAGTTCTCCCACCAGAGACTGGCGGGGCCTTCAAGATGATATGCAGCGAAGGTGACCTTATCAGCCTCGGCTACCAAAGGCAGTAACGCAGCTTGTTAGTAATGCCGCTGGGTTGCCCATCGCCGAGAGGCTCGACGGAGTGGTGGAAGGTAGGTGGGTGTAACTTGATGAAGTCACCGAGCGACACCAAGTTATTTCTCCGATGAGGTGCTGTGTTCGCTCGATGCGCCCAACAAACGGTTGGTCTCCGCTTGTTTCTCTCGGCCTCCAAAGATAACTTCGCCGAGAAGGAGGGTGAGGCAGGTTCGCTTCTCCAACTCCATCGCCTTCGCCTGCTCTCGCGGAGCAGGGTTGTTATGGTGTTAACCATCCTAGGATAAACAAGACAAGGGTTTAGTCCAGATGACAAAATTTCGACATAGAAATGTAGAATGTAATGGATAGCTCGAATGCAAGATGATCATCCGTATGACATGGTAGATACAGAAACTACTTCTTTATTCCACCGTCATACACACCATACAAGGTTTAGTACGAGACCAAACAAAGTACTATTGAGGTGAAAGGAAGATTACATCTCATCGGAGGCACACCAAGCTCCTATACATTATTTTTCTTACACCTCCGGAATTGATACACACTAAGTCATATTCCACGAGTCACGCAGGACGGTGGAGATACAACTATTACAATACTAGTGAGACTACTACTAACTCAGACGTCTCCGTAGTAGTTCTCATAGAAGTCTCCTCCATAACCTGGAAGTTCAACGTGATCGTCCGGAAACAGACGGTCCTGAGGAGCCTGTGGACCATAAGGGCAAGGGTGAGGTCTTGGACCAACAAACGGTGGCCTGCGGGGACCACGAGGTGGGGTGATGCCCCCCACATCACGCCAATCCATCATGTCTGGCAGAGCAGATCTAACAGGAAACAGGTCTCTCATATCCATATATCCAGCTTGCACAGCCGGTGCAAAACGAGTCAAAGTGGCCCAGTGATCAGCACGGGCGCTGAAGAGCTCCATCCTCAAGGCCCGACTCTCTCGGTCCTTGTCCTCGAGCAACTCGGTAGTGGTGCGGGTTAGTGAGTCCTCCTGACTGGAATCAGCATAGATAGCTCGGAGATACCCAAACGCTCCAGGAAGTGAACCCGGCATATACCGGAAGTCGGTGTTGCGAAGCAGGCCAGTCCTGACTCGCATAATGGTCATCATAGAATACGCAGCATCTTGCACCGCCATATCAATAGTAACACCAAGCCCATAGGAACAGTGAAGGGCCTCGGTGGAACCAGGATAAGAGGGAAATATCCTGACAGTGCAGAGATACTGGCTTTGATTAAAATCTCGGAACTGCTCTTCAACCGTGTATTCAGGATACCAACGGTAACCCGCCTCGATCATAACCCGGACTAACATAGCCGTATGACCGGTCACACCAATGCATCTGGTCAGACGAACCACTTGATTTTGGTCACGAGTGGCCATCTAGAAGCATAACCACAAAGCAAAGACATTAGAATTTCTGGCAGAATTTGGACAGCATAACGACTGTAAATGCTCAAAAGGATTTGAGACATTTTACAAAGAATTGCATAGCCACTCAACAATATCATATCAAGGTTCTGGGTCCAACTTAGTAACATAACAGGATAGTAAATCTGAACCAGGCTTGTAACCATCAATCCTATAAGGTACTACTGATTAGTAACACGTGAACCTAATAGAGAGAAGAGATCTTAATCCTTAACCCCCGATGGAAGAATGGACTGACTCAGATCAGAATGTCATGAGGTAAAGGAGTAAAAAGAGCCTTACGTACCATCCCACAATCAATTCCCCTACATATAACTAAAGCATTTCTAGACTCAACATCGACCAGTTTGGCTTGGAGAACCTACAGGCAATCCGGCTCTGATGCCAACGCTGTCAGGACCCCGACTCAATGTCACATCGATCTAGCTCAGAACACCTCATATCACTTTGCGGCCTCACGACGGTATCCCCACGGTGTCGCCTTACCTTTGCCCGGATCGTTTATGCCTTTTGGCACACGATATGATAGTGTCGCTAGCATCCATATGAAAAGGAGCCCGGCTGACATGGCTAGTTGTAAACCAAAAGTGGCACAGACTTACAGGACAGCATCCATGACCAAAGATCGAACGTGTCGGTCATCGCAAGTAAGTTCCGGCTGTAGCATCGGGCTAGCAGGACTTCGTAAACCGGGCTGAAGGGCTAACAGACTCCGACACTCAATGCGTGACATTTCAAGGGATGTATACAGAACGAAGAAGGACACATGCCGCCAGCCTAAGTGTTCGGAGCAGTAGCAAGCTACCATGGCTCAAAGGAGACACTAGGACACATTTCCCGGTAAGAGAGGCTACTAAAGATAAACAACTAGATAGTCAGATCCCACACATACCAAGCATTTCAATCATACACACAATATGCTCGATATGTGCAAATACAACAAGGCATCACAACATGACTCTACGACACAAGTACTTTATTTAAAGGCTCAGTGAGCCATACATAGCATACACACAAGTACGGGTCACATGACCCACATTCAAGTCATACAAGCATACAAGCCAACAACGGAAGTGTTTTGTCTGAGTACAGACAACTGGTAAAATAAAAGAGGCTTGGGTAAGCCTAGCTATACTACATGGTCCTTCACTTGCTCAGATCACCACCGGGCCTTAGTCTACTCATCGATGTCAACGTCTCACGAAGAACACGCGGAAGGGTTTGTGGCATCTTCCAAAAATGTAAATTAAAGCAACATGAGTACAAAGGTACTCAAAGAAGACTTACATCAGATCCTACATACATGCATATTATCAAGAAGGGTTGGTGGGGTTATTGTAGCAAGCCAGCTTTGACCCGTGGCTAAGCTATCCTACGAGACACCAACTTGAAATGGTTTTGCGCACTCGAGTCCACTACTCATCACTTCAATACACTACCGAGGATCCACCTCCATCTTCCTACGGAAGAGCCATCCTCGGCACTCACGCTTATCTTGAGGCTTTTAGTAGTTTCCATTTACTTGTCTATGAACTGTATAGGCAACCAAGTAGTCCTTTACCGCGGACGCGGCTATTCGAATAGATGATGTTAACCCTGCAGGGCTAGGTGGGTGTCGGCCACGACCTACCTAGACACCTAAGTCTCTAGTCCAGGTTTATCGCCTATTTGGGTTCCATCTATGAGGAGATCAGGCCGAAGTTTCGCTCACAGCCCCAAACAATGTGAACAGGGTTCCCGAGATACCAAACGGGCATCCCGTACACCCGCCACGCACTCTACCGTGATCACAGCCCACCCCTACGGTCGGCGCTGTCCACGGCCTCCAAGAGGGCTACAAACACCAGAAACTACTTGCAACTCCTGGACAGAAGACTAGGGTGAATAAGAAGCCGAGAGGGTCCATTGGTTTCGGGCCCAATGCATGGTAGTAGCTGAATCTTAAATCACACATACAGATCTCAGTGCTTAAGGACGGCCTCAATGAAACAACCCACCATGTACTCCTACATGGCCTCTCATCGATACCTTTACCAAATCGTGTTCAACACCTTACTCTCATACGACACGATCATTTCACTCTAGCCATCACCCAGATGAACCAGACCTGACACGACTCTAAGCATAGCAGGCATAGCAAGGTAGGAATAACACAATCATATGGCTCAATCAACTCCTACACATGCTAGTGGGTTTCATCTAGTTACTGTGGCAATGACAGGTCATGCAGAGGAAATGGGTTCAACTACTGCAGCACACAGCAGTTTGAATCGCGTTGTCTTAATGCAGTAAAAGAGAGCAGGAGCAAGAGCATGGGATTTTATCGATATGATCAAATGGTTGGTTGCTTGCCTGATGGGTCGGTGCACTAGTATTGCTCTTCGTCGGGGTTATCACGGATTCCTCGGGGCGTAACTCGCATAGAGAGCACCCATACACAAACATTACCAAACAGTATGCAACAATATGATGCATGCATGAGACATGGCAAAATGAGTGTATTGGGCTAATGCAACTAAGAACAGATGGGTTTGAACTAATTTGAACCAATGGTTCAAAGTTCAAACTCATAAGTTGCCATTTAAGGTGTTTTATCTTGTTCTGTGATAAACAGCAGGTTAGCTTGTTTAAACATCCATGAAACCAGTACATATGGAAAGATTGGATTTTTCTGATCATTTTTCATATATAATTTGTTTCATTTGGAGCTACAGATTAATTTCTATGAATTTTTGAAGTTTGTAGCATTTTCTGGAATTTCCTGTGTAAAAGTAATTCCAGTAATTAAATTACTGCGCCAGCATTACGTCATGATGACGTCAGTGGTCAACGGGCTGGTCTAGGTCAAACTGACCAGTGGGTCCCGCATGTCAGTAGACAATTTGATTAACTGATTTAAGTTTAAACTAAACTGGATTAATTAGTGAAGGGGGCCCCACGTGTCATAGACCCAGGGGGGTCAAACTGGGCCCACCCGTGGTCAAAGTCAGAGTCAAACACGCCGGCGTCTAGCCGCCGGCGAGCCCGACACGGCGGCGAAAGTGCTTTTTGTCATTCCGGCGACCAAATGGACGGCGGAAGGCATCTACGTGTTGCTGAGGTCGAGCCGCGGCTATTGGTGGTGGTGGTTGGGCTCGGGGTGGCCGAAGTTGGCGCCGGCGGCGACTTTGGCGGCCGACGAACTCGAGGCTAGGGTTTGCGGTGAGGTGCGGGGAGTGCACGGTTAGCCTCAGCGCAACGTGGTGAGTGCGATGGACAAGGTGAGGTGGCCGGAGGATGGCCGGGAGCACGTCGGCGACGAGGTCCGCGATGGCACGTGCGGGTGAGCTACGTGTGCTCGCTGTGGTGCATGAGAGCGAGAAAGAAAGGGGAGAGGTTAGCCCAGCTCACTGCGGTCTTGAGGAAACGGACGGCGCGGTCGGGGATGAGCTGATGCGGCGGCGATGGCGAAGGGGATCTCCGGCGATGGCGGTTCGGGCGAAGTTGGTGCGGCGGCTGGCACGCATAGCGCTTCGAGGCTCGCTAGCTCAAGGAGTAGAGGACGGCGGAGCTTCGACACGGTGGCGCAGCGTGGAGATGACGGAGAGCACGGCACGGGGGCAAGCGCGGCGGCGGTGGCGTCGGCCATGGCGTGGGAGCGCGAGGGAGAGGAGCTGGGGGCGAATGGAGGTGTCCAGGGGGTTCGGGGCGCGACGTGGAGCTCGTCCAGGCTAGCAAGGCGCCGAGAGGAGGAAGCAGAGCGACGTGCAGCTGCGTGGCGAGTTGTGGTGCCGCTGCCGAGCACCTTGGCTGCCTGCCTGGCAAGCCAAGCAGCTCGCTGGAGCGGTGGCCGGGCTGGGCCGGCCAGGTGGGCTGGCTGGTGGGCCTCTGGGTGGCGCCAGGTAAGTTTTTCCCTTTTTTCATTTGCTTTTTTTATTCAGAGGTTTGTTGAGTTTCTAAAAATACCTAAGCCATTCCAAAATTCACCAAACTGCACCTGGTCCTTAATTTGAATATTTCCAACATGGAACATTTTAGTTTGGAAATATTTGAGCATTTGAAATATTTTATAAATTTTAAATGCCCAAATTCAAATACTTAAAATTTAATTCAAAGACCTTAGGATGACCTAGGAAATTGTGCATCACTTTTGGCAGAGGTTCTGAGCCAAGACAAAAATGATGGACATTTTAGAAGGGCATTTCAGGTTCATCGAAAATATTTTTAGTAAACCCTAGTTGAATTCAGAGGGGGCTGGGAGTTTTGTCATTCCCATTTCAGGTTTCTGTTAAAAGAAATAGACATGATGCAACACTCTAATGCATGAGCTAGCTAGGGTGTGACAAGGCGGCCAAGACAAAGCAAAGAGTACGCCCAAAGAAGAAGAATGCAAGAGCCAAGACATCGGCAAGCGGCGCAGCAACAAGTTTACAGAAGCAGCGCAAGAGCAATAGCGCATGTGAGGAGCCGCGGCAACAACCAGTACATGGCAGCAGCAGAGACAGTGAGCAGCGGCAGCAAGCACGCACGTACGCGGGAGCTCGGGACGGCGAGTACGGCAACGAATCGAATAGGAAAAGGTGGGGATTAGGAAGATGGGCTCACAACGGTTCCAACGGAGGCGACGAGGAGGCCGGAGGTGGACCGGAGCCGCGGAAAACGACGTCGGATGCCGGTGATGTACGCGACGGAGATGCGTTCGATGGCGAGCGCACGGGATGAGGTCGACGATGGGGTGGGGGCACGGGGTGCGGGGCGGCGGGGTGGAGTCCGGCAGGGGGTGGGGGCGCGGGCTGGGGCGGCGTGGGGGGGGTGCGGGGGCTGGGGGGGGGTGGAGTCCGGCAGGGGGGGGGCGGGGGGGGGGGCGCGGGCCTTGAAGGCGGCGGGGTGTCCGGCTGGGGTCGGGCGGGCGGCGGCGTCGGTTAGGTCGAGAGGGGGATCTGGCGAGGAGGAGAGGGGCCGAGGGGAATAGGTGGAGGAGGAAGCTTTTAATGGCGCATGACACAACAGTGCGCCATAAGTACAACTATTCTAATGGCGCACCACCCCTCGGTGCGCCATTAGAATTTTGTTTTAACCTAGCCTAGTAGCCATATCTACAGCCCAACCCTATCTACAACAGAACCCACCCACTAGCCCGACTGGTCAGCACGCAGCACACCCACCAGGAGGTCCTGGGTTCGATTCCAAGGATCCCCAATATTTTTTTATGCATTTTAAATGGTGCTTTTTATATTTATTTGTGTTTAAATATGTTCAAACTTGTTTAAATCATAACAGTAATATTTTTTATGCATTTTAAATGTTGTTTTTTATATTTATTTGTGTTTAAATATGTTCAAACTTGTTTAAATTATAACAGTGTAATATTTTTTATAAAAATAGTAAAAAAAATTAAAAGTATGTTCAAAAAGTGCGGGTGCGAGGGGCCGGGCCGGTGCTCCGGCGGTGGAGCGGGGGAGGGTTGCGATGGGTGGAGCTAGCGGGGGAGGGTGCGGGTGCGATCGAGATGGAGGGGGAATCGAGATCAATTGTCCTCATGAATTCAAAAAGTGCCCATGAAATTTAAAAATATTCATGATATCAAAAGGTGCCCATGAAATACAATCGAGAAATGAAGACTACGATTTAAATACAATCGGTCTTAGCTAGCTATCTGTTCACAATCTTCTTGCCCTTCTTTTTCGCAAACGGAGTTCTTCTGTGGAACGGACGTCCTTTAGGTAGGGTGGTCCTGCTTCTTCTTGTGGTGTGTGCTACTACTTCATCGTCGCCGTCATGTTCGATCTTTGGGTCGCCAGACTTGTCGAAGTCTTGCTCATTGGCTACTCCATCCATTCCGATGATCTTCCTTTGCCTCTCCTCACGACAACACGACCGGGCTTTGGCGGGTCGGTAATGAAGAAGCATTGGTCCACTTGGGAAGCCAGTACCCATGGCTCATTTTTCGCGGTGACGCTTATGCCCATGGTCTTGATTTGGCCGGGTATAACCATGGTGGTGAAATACGGTCTTCTTTTATGACGTTTTGGCCCATCCGACACGGAACATCGACCTTCTCTCCAACAGAGCTCAGCTCCCAGATCTCCTCGATCCTTCCGTAGTATCTGTCCTTGTCGTTACGGTGTAGGATTCCATCGTTACCCGGAGTTCGATAACCATCGCTCTTCATGTCCTTGTCCTCGGTGTAGAATGTGTAGTCGTTGATATCGTGACGCCTCATAGGTCATCGTTGTGCTCGGCGCCTGTGACAAGGCGAATATGAGTTGTTCTTCCGCTGAAGAATCCTCACGTAAAGGGTGCTGGCGAAGCTTCGCTTGAACCAACGCGTGAAACATGAGTTGTGCTCTTTGAGTATATCTCCGTCCGTCCTCCGCTGGCCTCGGTCATTGTACGCCTTCTTAATAAAGGTTTTGTGCTCTACCACCCAAGGATCGACCACGCCTATGTGTTATAGCGCGACTAGGTTTGCTCTTTCAAAGTCGGCGAGTCGACCCTCGAAGTCGACATGCATTTTGCGGCGACCTCATGGTGACCCCATCCAGCGAGCCTGCCGAGGTGCTCGCTGACGGCAGACCAACGGGTTCTCGATGCCTAGATAATTCGTGCGATGAGGAGATGCACTCTTGGTCGAAAGCCCTCGCTATGCTTCCCTCTCGACGTGACATGTTGCGAACGTATCCTTTGATGACACCATTCATCCTTTCGAACGGCATCATGCTGTGCAGAACGCGGCCCGAGTTGGATGATATCCTCCACTATATGGACCCGCAGATGCACCATAACGTCAAAGAATGCGGGCGGAAGTACATCTCAAGCTCGCATAGTATCACCACGATCTCTTCCTCGTAGCCTTCGAGTTGCCTCACGCCAATCGACTTCCGAGAGATGACGTCGAAAAAGTTGCACAGGCCAAATAGCGTTTCACGGACGTGCGCGCCCATGATCCCACGGATTGCAACTAGAAGTATCTGCGTCATCAAGACGTGATGTCGTGAGACTTCATCCCGCTGAACTTCTACTTACTGGGTCTAGGTATCTCGCTTATCTTCCCAGCAGAATCCGAAGGAAGTTTTACTCCTAGGAGGCAGGTGAAAACTGCTCGATCTCCTCGACTTAGAGTGAAGCACGCGGAGGGTAGTCATTTCCGGTCTTCTTGGCCTTTTGGCTTTGCGACGACTTTCCGTGTCCTGCTTCGCCTCATCATCATCATCATCATCATTAGCGTGAAGCTCCTGCTCGATGCCCATTGATTTCAAGTCCGCCCTTGCTTTCGCCCATCTTTGGTCCTCTCGCATGTTGAGCAGGGTACCAAGCAGACTCGCACACGCTCTTCGTGATATGCATGACATCAAGGCTGTGAGGCACACGGTGGATCTTCCAAGACGGCAAGTCCCGTAAAACAGACCTCGTTTTCCATACCTTCAGCAGCGGCTCTGGCGCCTTCGCATCTTTCCGGCGGTGGGCAGTCTTTCCAATTTTTCAACAGCTTGTCTATTTCCTCGCCGCTCCTCGTACATCAGGCGCTGGGTTCGGTTTCACCATCGAACAGATCCTTGCGTTTCTCCACGGGTCATCGTCGCGAAGCCACCTTCGATGTCCCATGAACACGGTTTTCAAGACCCGGATCTCTATCTAGTCGGGCGATACGTTGTGTCATCCATGCACCTTACGATCCGTAAAATCCGTGGACTACCTGCCCCGCGAGATATCCGTGAATCGAGATAGTCGTGCACCGCCGTGAGCAAAGGCGGCTCTCATAGGGAAATATTCTTTCTCGCGGCGCCGCACGATTGGCTGGCGTTTTCCACAGCGTGTCTAGCTCCTCCTTCAAAGAGCCCCGGATCTGATTGATGTCGCTCCCTGGTTGTTTCGCCCTTCAATTAGCATACTCATGTGAATGTACTTCCTCTTCATGCACAACCTGGGGGAACGTTGTACATCCACACAAACACAGGCCAGGTGCTATGTGTGCTTCTCGCTGCCAAACGGATTGACTCCATCGGTGCTCGTGCCCAGACGATGTTCCTTGGATCCTTCCCAAATTCTGGGTCTTCGGTTCAACGCTACACCGCTCGCATCCTTAGGGTGACTCAAAGATCTTGTCTTTTTATCTATCTCCGGATCATTTGCGTCATCTTCGCTTCTTCTCCTCCCTATTCGCGTGCCAACGCAGGAGCTTTGCTACCTTAGGGTCCCGAAATACCGCCGCAGACGAGGAGTGATCGGAAAGTACCACACCGATTTTCGAGGCTTTCTTCCTCTTCTTGTATCGAGTGACGCCAAGACACCGGACATATGGTAGACTCCGCGTGCTCGTCCCGATAAATGATGCAATTGTTCATGCACACATGGTATTTCACGCGGCGGTAAATCCAGAGGACACACGATTTTCTTCGCCTCGAACTGGTCGGGCACTTGTTCCCCTTGGGAAGACGTTCGTGCGAATGACATGTTCTCGCCGAAGCTACGCGCCGGTCATTTTGTGTTTTACCTTCATCTCCGAGCCATGAGCGTTACTTTCAGCGGGTATCCTCGGGCCTGCATCCTTCATACAATGGAGTAACCGCGTCTATCTCCGGCTGATCCAGCTTGGCTTTCTCTCGGCGGCAGCTCTTGCGTTATCCGTCCGCTTGAGAAGCAGCTCTTGAATATGAGGGTCCTGCACCCAGCCTCCATCGCCGCTCCTCCGCATCTTCATCTTCATGATCATGCCCTTCGCCTTGATCTTCCTCATCATCATGTACGACATCTTCTACATGATGATGTGTACAAGATCACCGTCGTGATCATGTCCTCGAGATTCTTCGCCTTCTCGCCGCCCTACGCCACGGTGGTACTTGTCTTGTTGCCCTTCCTCATTTCTTGCCCGCCCCGCCATGGACGACTTGATAGTCATCTTCATCACCTTGCCACCGATAGCCATCCATGAAACCACGCAAGAGCAGTTGGTCCCGCACCTGCCCGAATCCGGGTCCGCAATAAGGCTCTTCACTTGCATCTTCGACATGGACATCTTATCTCCGTCTCGCTCTTTTGAAGCATCTCGGCCTTGGCGGAGCTCAAAAACCTATTCACGATGCCTTCGGTCATCATGCGGACTATGGTCGTCTGGGTAGAGCAAAACGATATGTTAGAACCAAGAAAAATTTGGCATGACCTTCCCTAAAAATAGGACCAAAAAGAATGCATAGTGCCAAAATTCTCACTAAACGGAAATGAATCAAAACATTCCGCAAAATATTGGCAACTATCGCATATTTCAAATACCAGTACCTTCAAACACAAACATATATGCAACACCACAAACACTTGCAACACCACAAACATACATAGATCTAGCTAGGCCACAAAAAGTGCATGTGCACGTTGTTGGAGCGAGCTAGGGAGAAAAAAAAGTAGATCTATATCATGAAGATAGCTCTCCCTTACTTACCTATCCAAAAAAGGTAATTTCACCACTTAATTTTGTTGAATCTATGGTGGAAATGAGGTGAGGAGGAGGAGATGGCCGAAATCTTGGAGAAGGAGGTGGATGGAATGAAGTGGGGAAAGTGAGTGGGTAGGTGTGGGCTTTCCAAAATATCTTGTTGGTCCCAGGTTACTAATGGCGCACCGTCTGGTGATGCGCCATTAGTAACCAGGCTTACTAATGGCGCATCAGCAGAGGGTGCGCCATTAGTAGTTTTGCAAAAAAAAGAATAAAACAAAATTTATAGTAATGGCGCATCGCCTCGCCGGTGTGCCATTAGAAGATATATAGTAATGGCGCATTGTAGACGTCATGCGCCATTAGTATGTATGGGAAAATGGAAAAAAATTATATTAGAGGCGCACTCGTCCACGGTGCGCCATTAGAAGTTATATATAGTAATGGCGCATTGTAGACCTCATGCGCCATTAGTATGTATGGGAAAATGGAAAAAAAATCATACTAATGGCGCACCTCGCCCACGGTGCGCCATTAGTGTCTTCCAATCTAATGGCGTATCAGGAACAGGTGCGCCATTAGTATATAGTAGTGGCGCACTGCCTCCACGGTGCGCCATTAGAATCAATCCTATCTATAGCCCTTTTCCTAGTAGTGTTATGTCCTACGGACTAAAGCCCTCCGGTTTATATAGACACCGGAGAGGGCTAGGGTTACACAGAGTCGGTTACAATGGTAGGAGATCTACATATCCGTATTGCCAAGCTTGCCTTCCACGCCAAGGAAAGTCCCATCCGGACACGGGACGGAGTCTACAATCTTGTATCTTCATAGTCTTGGAGTCCGGCGGACGATGATAGTCCGGCTGTTCGGACACCCCCTAGTCCAGGACTCCCTCAGTGACCAACACAACTTTTCCATTCGCATCAGCAGCACTCTTTGGCAGGTCCATAAAGGAGTCCGGAGAACTCCACCGTTGATTCAGTGGCGCATACATCGGATCGCCAAACTTAGTTTGCAATAAAAAGGGTTTACCAGCCGCGATCTCCACAGCTTGTCGGATTTCCTCCCGACCTACTCTAGACTCAGACCAGGCTTCCTTCGCCTCTTGTAAGGCCTTGTCCAGATCGGCCGATGTTGCTTTGTTATCTTTCTCAAGATCTTGGCATCGGCTAGTGGCATTCTTCAACTCAAGTGCCATGGTAGATATCCTCTCCAAGACTTTGGCCGAGCAGTCTGCTCTACATTCAATTTGGTGGTTGCCTTTTCGGCGGCCGCATTACTCATTCTAGCTTGCTCCTTGGCCTGAGCAAGCTCTGCCCGAAGGGCCTCAACTGCGATGAAACTATCTGCAGTTATGCATATACAAATTTTCAGCATCACGATCATTTCACAATATTAGCATGTGTTGAGTGCCCCAGAGACATACCTTGCGCCTCGTCGAGACACCTGTTCATAAGTGTGATGTCATCATCCGCCCCATCAACCTTCTCCTTCAAATATGCTACGTCGATAGCTTGGGCATTCCCCACGGATGTAACAACCTGTGTTCCAATTAGTCATATCATTTCCTGGGCATATATTTGATCCTATGATCGTATTCCTTTGGATGCAACCAGAGTCTCAGAAGCTACTATCCATACACATGTTCAATTTGCACTTACAATATAACTGAAATTACACTACGTGCCTCGAAGCCTCTTAGTAGGCTAGAAAAGGCCTCATTTAGTCCGCCAGCGGACCAAACTCTTTCCAACACTGTACCCATCAAGGTACGATGTTCCTTTGAGATGGAGGCATGTTGCAAAATGTCCATCAATGCATCCGGCATCCCTTGGACATTTGATAGTCCAAGACTTTTGTTGTTCCCTGTAGGGGGCGCACACCCCGGATCTTGCGTAGCCGAAGTATTACTTTCGGCCCCGATCCTCACTGTCCCTCGTGCCGCTTGCAGATCGAGAAGGATCCTCCGGGACGACACCTCAGCGTCATCTGCCTTATCAGGCAGGGAAATCTATGGAGGCGTCTCACTCTCCATCATCTCCGGAAGTAAATCCACCGAAGAGGAGAACTGTTGAGGAGGGATGCATGCCAGACTGCATACATGAGTTTAAAATATTACCCTTATAGCCCGGAAAGAACGGAACATGTTTAAAACACCCGGATTCACGTACAATGCGGCTCGGGGCCTATTTTTGCAGGGTGATTGCATGTCAACATCACCTCCTGACTGGGATACCTTCCCCCTCTTAGAAGCTCCTCTTTCCGAGTCTTCAGAGGCGGCCCTTTTTTTCCCATTGGAAGAAGGGATGTCAGTTCGCCCTTCCCTTCCACCTTTGGAAGCGGAAGTTCTAATCTCCGCGGACAAATTACCTGGTGAGCGTCCAGAGTGGAAGCTGCCTTGGGCCTCTTCGTCCTCCTCCTTATCTTCCCCCGCTGGCACTTGATACGGCACCGGCGCCAGCATCCTTGTTCATACCGGATCAACAGTATCTTCGGGAAGTGGAGCCAAACACCTAATGCTCTCCGCCTTCTTTAGCCAGGCCTAGCCGGATAGAGTTTGATCAGTACATTGTCATGAATAATTTGACTAAGTCGTGTTCGGGGGTAGAGTACTTACCGGAGTATCCGGATGATTGCAGTCAAGACCGATGTCTTCTGTAGTATTCAGCCACTGATTTTGTGTGCCGAAGAACAATTTCCACATCTCTCTGAGCATCATGCCAGAGAGGTGCTGAAGAGTCCGTGGACCCTCCGGATTAAACTCTCACATATGGAGAGGACGTCGCTGATAGGGTAGGATCCGGCGGACTAGCATTACTTGGATTACATCGGTGAGACTGATGTACTTCTCAATGAGGCTCCGAATACGGCTTTGCAAAGATCCGCGACCGTCAAGAGATCCCCGTCCAGCCCTCGTTAATCCACGATGCAAGCTGTGGCGGAGGGCTAGACTGAAACACGGATACGGCTGCCCTCTTTTCACCACGGGGTTCGGTGATGTAAAACCACTCCCGTTGCCATAAATCTAAAGATTCTGCGAAGGAGCCCTTTGGCCAAGTGGAATTGATAAGCTTGCTTATTGAAGCGCCTCCTCACTCCGCTTGTTTTGCATCGATCACCTTCGGCTTCACATTAAAGGTCTTGAGCCATATGCCGAAGTGTGGGGAAATATGGAGGAAGGCCTCGTATGTGGTGATGAACGCTGAGATGTGGAGGAAGGAGTCCGGAGCCAGATCTAGCCCGTAATAAAACATGACCCCTCGAACGAAGGGATAAAGAGCAAAAGCGAGCCCTCGAAGGAAGTGAGAGATAAACACGACCCTCTCATTAGATCTGGGAGTAGGAATAACCTGCCCTTGGGTAGGAAGCCTGTGGTAGATTTCGGCAGTCAGGTTTCTTGCCTCCCTGAGCTTTGAGATATCCTCCTCTGTGACAGAAGAGGCCATCCATCGGGCCCGAAGGCCGGGTCCAGACATGGCTGGAAGCTCGAAGCGATTGGATTGACCCTTGGGTGTTGGAACTTGAGGTGGGGTGGGGAAAAGAACTAGCATGGAAGGAAAAGAACAAGCCTTAACCCCTTTATAAAGGCGATGAATATCAAGCATCCCCGCAGTGGCCTTAAAACATGCCTATTCGCAAGGAATCATGCCAACATAATGTTTGGGTTACTCACGCCCGTGTTTATGAAAATCTCGCAATAAAGGGACACAATCTCTGCTTTGACAAGACATGCCAATAAAAACCGCCTCCCAAACGTGGAGTAGCAGGCTAGATTCAAAATAATGGCCGGGTAATGACATATTGTACTCTCTACGGTTGTGTGTGAGGGATTTGTTTTGCAGAGCCGGACATGATCCTTGTGTTCGGAATTTACTTTGGAGTATTCGGAGAAGGAACTCTCCTTGCAATGCCGAAGACAATCTGCATGTTGGACTCATCGTCATTGAAGCTTGGTTTAGGGGCTAATGAGGGAGTCCTGGACTAAGGCGTCCTCGGACAACCGGACTATATACTTTGGCCGAACTGTTGGACTATGAAGGTACAAGATAGAAGACTTCGTCCCGTGTCCGGGTGGGACTCTCCTTTGGGTGGAAGGCAAGCTTCGTGATTCGGATGTAGGGTATTACCTCCATAGAGAGGGCTCGAACCTGGATAAACATTATGTCCCCCGCCTCGTGTAACCATTAGCGTTAGACACACAATTCGGGACCCCCTACCCGAGATCCGCCGGTTTTGACACCGACACTCCCCACCGCATGGGCAACCACTGCCGTGTCTTCCCTGGCTCTGTGTCGTTCCCTTCCTGGTGCTCTCGGCACACCATGGTCAATGTGGTCAACGAACAACATCCATCGGACATGGACTGTACGTGGAGAGATGACAGCTGGGTCCACGGTCACACACAAGGAAGTGCCTCCTTATTACGCGGAAAATAATGATTCCTCCACCTGACAGTAGGGACCCACCGGACGGGCCACCATATTTCGTAGAAAAAATGTTTCCCCCTGACTACTGGGACCCACCAGCTACATCTTCGCAAGCAAGGAAGTGCCTGACAGTCGGGACCCACCTGGTCTAAGCATACGTAGCTTTGTCAATCTGGTCACGAACGTACGCGTATATCCGGTCGATGTAGAGGCGCCGCGCGTCGTAGTAGAGGCACACGAGGGATGTACACGCACGCATAACGCCGTGGTATAAGAAAGAAAATGCAGCCACGCACATTACATACGGGCAGGGCCTCGAACGCCTACTCGCGCATATGTACGGCCATGGCTCGTGTACATGGCTCGGTCGGCACGGAGAAGCTGCGTCGTCGTCGTGTTCATGGGGAGGCAACCGACTGGGTTGGAATGGAATGCATCGTCGTGTTCATTGGGAGCCAACCGTCTTGGACGGAAGAGCCGATGGAAATGAGGCCTGGCGTACCGTAGAACGGAGGAAACGGCCTTGTGTTCGACCAGCCACGGTCAAAACGGGATCCTGTTCATCAGGAGGGATCTGGCGTACCGCAAAACGAAGGAACGGACCTCCTACAGTCGAAACGGGGTCCTGTTTATCGGGAGGGCTGTGGCGTACCGCAAAATGGAGGAAACGGACTTGTGTTGGAGCCCTACGGTCAAAACGGGGGTCCTGTTCATCGGGAGGGGTGTGGCATACCGCGAAACGGGACTCCACGGGATACTGTTCATCTCCACCATCGACCTCCTCCAGCCTCCCCGGGCTACTGTTCATCCACCGTCGACCTCCTCTAGCCTCCACCTGCGACTATTCATCCATGGGCTCCTGTTCATCCAGCTTCCAACGCGCTCTCCTCCACCGGCTACTGTTCAACCATCCCTCTCCACGGGGTCCTATTCAACCACCCCTCCACGGGCTACTATTCATCTAGCCTCCACCAGCCATCGCTCAACTAGCCCTCGACGGGTCCTGCTCATCCAGCCCTCCACGTGCATCGCTCATCCAGCCCTCCAGCGCCATCGCTCAACCAGCCCTCCACGGGTCCTGCTCATCCAGCCCTCCATGGGGTCCTGCTCATCCACCGCCTCGATCGATCGGGTCCTGCTCATCCAACCCCCCCAATCGGGAACTATTCATCTAAACCCTCAAGAACGCCATTGTTCATCTAGGGAAGGAGGCAGCAATGTTCGATCGGCTTCAATTAGCAAAGCGAGAGCGGCGAATCACTCAGTTCAATTAACAAAGAAGGGATCGATCAATCGATCGGGTTCAAGAACGCAGAGCTTTGTAGTGCAATCTCTCGGGTTCGATTAGAGCCCAACGCCTCACTCAGTTGATTAGAGCCCAACGCCCGCACACACGCCAAGATACGTATGAGAGAAGCGCGCAGACGCTTCAGCCCCGACCACCCATCGAACAGGAACTCCCCGATATTTTCCTCGCCCTCGCTTCTACCACGGTTTTTTCCATCATGGACGGCCCAAAGAATGTCATGCAGCAAGGCTCGCAGCCCGCCTGAGATGAAAAGCCCATTTTCTCGTCAGATTTTTGTCATAGAAGTAGGACCCCACCACATCTATGATGATACCGGTTTTGTCACAATTATCGTCATAGAAGTGTCATAAGTATGACATAAATTTTTTCATTCGCCCAAAATGTCACGAATGTGTCTTTTTTGTAGTGCGTGTCAAACCGCCGATCTCGGGTAGGGGGTCCCGAACTATGTGTCTAGGATCGAAGGTAACAAGGGACAAAGGGGAAAATGGTGTTTACCCAGGTTCGGGCCCTCTTAATGGAGCTAAAAACCTATGTCCTGCTTGATTATATTTTATAAGTATAGGGGTTACAAGAGTTGATCTACCTCGAGACCGTGGTAGCTAAACCCTAGAAGTCTAGCCTGTATGAATTATGATAGCCTATACGGACTAAACCCTCAGGTTTATATACACACCGGAGGGGCCTATCGTTGTACATAGTCGGTTTGTAGAGGAAGGAAATTACATATCAGGACACCAATCTTGCCACCCACGCATAGGAGAGTCGTACCAGGACTCGGGGGAAGGTCTTCTGCCTTGTATCTTCACGGCGCATCAGTACGACCCATATCACACAGCTCGGACACCCGAGGACCACTTAATCCAGGACTCCCTCACCAGTACTCGGCCGATGACAGCAGCCGCAGAAAGGGGATTGGGTAGGTTGCGGGCCGGCGAGGCAGGCGGCGGGGACGGAGGGTCAAGTCCTGGCGGGCCGGTGGTCGTCAGGGGTGGCTGGTCGCATGAAGGGAAGTGTTAGTTGCAGGGCGGACGCATTTTTACATCTATTGTAGGTGGAGTTGCAAATTTGCACCATGAGGTGTTGTAGTTTACATCTCCGGGAGGTGGAGAAGTATTTTTTTGTATCTACACCATCTATTGGAGCAGCGTTTTTGGGCCTCGGAGGTGTAAAAAGTGGTTATTTTTGCATCTACATCTTCCATTGGAGATGCTCCAAGGGAACCCACAGTGTTGCCTTGTAGTCCCTCTACGAGCATCTACAGTCGGGCGCCTCAAACTGGCTCAAACGCTTGGGCGGCCCGTCCGGTCACGAAAATCTGACTTAGACATGCGCCTTAAACGGGCTTCAAATGCCTGGGCGGATGGACACCCCTCATATCCAGCTCAAATATGGGGTGGATACGTCCGAAGAGTAGGACTAGCGATGGGATCCCACATAGAAACGCCCGGACACCCAGCGATCCAATGGGCGCCTCCTCCGTTGCCGTGTGTCGCCGCTCCGGCTCACCGCCCGAGGCCAAATCTGGCTATTGAAGCCAGCCGGCGTCCCCCAAACCTAGCCCATCTACCTCCTCTCTCTCCATGCTGTCACCCGAGCCCGTCTGCCTCCTCTCCCACGCCTCCCAGATCACCATGGTCCAATGAAGATCATGATGTATGTTATGCTCACGCCGAGCACTTGAGGCACATCATGGAGGAGATCCTGCAAGGCGCGCCATCCACATCGCTCTCGGGCTGCCTCCGGTCTCGCCAAGCCCGGAGGAGGGAGAGGAGCTGCCGGGCCGATGGATGTGGCGGATCCGGAGAAGGACGAGGCGGGCAGCCTGCTCTAGGCTTCAACACGGGGAGGCAAGGCAGAGTTCGCCGCCTCCCAAGCCGCCAAGATGGTGGAGCGACAAGTCATCCTAGAGATCCATATAGGATGAGGCCTATGTGGAGATCAACGGGTGTTTCTCCGGCAGACCAAAGGCGGCCAACACGCTTCGTCGAACTCCATGCGGAGATAGAGGAGGAGGAGGAGGAGGCCAGAGCGGAGCAGCCGGAGCTGCAGTTGCCGCCCATGTACCTGGAGCCAGGAACAGAGACCGTCGACATCTCCGACAAGGATGATGGGGAATGAAGCAGGAAAATCAAAAAATATCCTACAAACATCCAAGATGTATCTAGCAGAAGCATAGTAATGAGAGGGGAGAGTGTGTCTACATACCCTCGTAGAACAAAAGCGGAAGTGTATATAACTCGGTTTATGTAGTCATACTCTTCGTGATCTGATCACGATCCAACCGATCTAGTGCCAAACGGACGGCACCTCCTAGTTTAGCTCACATGCGTCTCGATGACGTCTCCTCCTCCTTGATCCAGCAAGAGAACATGGAAAAGTAGATGGGATCACAACCAGCACGACGACGTGGTTGCGATGGTGGTGGTGGTGGTGTCGGAATACCGGCAGAGCTTCGCTAAGCAAAAACTGTGGACGAAAACAATGCCAGGAGGGAGAGACGGGGCAACAGCCAAGGCCAATGTGTTTGGGACCCTTGCTTCGCCCCCTTCCCTATATTACTATGCTTGGGAGGGCTAAGAGTTCAGCCCTACTCCTAATAGGAGTTGTCGCCAAGGGGAAGAGGATTTGGACTCCAAGTCCAATCCTATTTCTACTAGGATTCTCTTTTTTCCCTTCCCTAGACGCATGGGCCTTTGAGGGCTTGGTGTGCTTGGCCCTGGCCCAACAAGGCCAGGGCGCCTCCCCTTAGCCAATGCCAGCCCTTGGGACGTGGTGGAACCCTTGGAGGAATCCGGGCTCCTACGGAAACCTCCAGAACCTTTTGGAAGCTTCCCGGTACAATATCGAAAAAACTACACCTTTTTCGGAATCGCCAAAATGACTTTCCATATATAAATCTTTACCTCTCTACCCTTCTGAGACCGCAAGTCCAATCCTATTCCTAGGAGGACTCTCCTTTTTTCCCTTCCCTAACCGCATGGGCCTTTGAGGGCTTGGTGCGCCTGGCCCTCGCCCAACAAGGCTGTGGCTCCTCCCTCAGCCCATGCCAAGACTTGGGACGTGGTGGAACCCTTGAGGAATCTGACTCCTCGAAACCTCTCAAACCTTCTCGAAGCTTTCTGGTACAATATCGAAAAAATGCATCTTTTCTCAAATCCCGAAAATGACTTTCCATATATAAATCTTTACCTCTCGAGCCTTCCTAGACTCCAAGTCCAATCCCATTCCTAGGGGGGCTCTCCTTTTTTCCCTTCCCTAGCCGGATGGGCCTTTGAGGGCTTGGTTCGCCTGCCCAACAAGGCCAAGGCGCCTCCCCTAAGTCACAAGATATATTCATGAAAGACGCTACTGTATGTACACATCTCTATGTGTGTCCATAGCACAGTCTCCTACTCATCATGTGGTTCTAGCATTTTGTAATGACATGCAATCCCCCCTTATAAGTTGGCCCCTCACCCTTGGCTCACCGAGGTGGGACTAAACTTTGCTCCATGTAGAGATGTTCTATTTCAGTGTAGGCTCAGGCATGGAACATGTGGGCTAAGATACAAATGAATGCATATGGGCTTGGGCTTCATGCAACCAGGTGGCAAGAATTGTTGCATGCATGCTCTCGTTTCCTAACATATTCTAAACGTGAGACCACCGACGTCCAAGATCCCTCTAGAAAAAACCGATAAACAAGCAAAAGAACTTCCAAAAAATATAGTAGATTATTTATTACGAAAATCTTGATATATATATATATAGGTTGTTGCTTGATGCTGAAAATTTCATTGGTTATTTCTGACAGTACATAAGATGCATTTAAATTTCTTTTGCTTTAAACTATTTTGTCACACAAACCACTACATATCTATTATATATGCAGAAAGAATGTACTTGATGTTTTTAAGACATTAACATGTTTAATGGTGCACCCCGGCCTATATAATTGTCAATTCCAATATTGTACCCTCTTTTTTGTTTGGTCCAGGAAATTTAACAAGGATTCTATATAAAGAGAAAAGCATACAAAAATATTAATCGATCTCCAATCTAGTATAGAGGCATGTATCCAAACAAAAAAGGCGTCTTCAACATCACTTGAAATCACATTTTAAAAGGCTATTAAAATGCTTTAGTGAGGGAGTTCCAAAGATCCATGATGCATGTCCCCAAACAAGAAAAGGCACCTTCAACATATCACTTCTTCATTCTAAGCAAACTGCAAGTGCTTAATTGTGTAGTCACCCAGGATTTTGATGCACCTGCAAGAAAATGAACGGCCAGATGACAAAAACTGGCCAAGGCAGCAGGAACCGTGGGCTCCAAGAAATAGATAAACAAACAACAAAATTGTGCTAGAAAGGTGCATCATCTTGATTGCATGTTTTCAACGGCACAACAATATGGTAAACAATGATCCAAAAAATTAAAAACCAACGATGAATAATGAAAAAAGCATATACATAAATCATGGTCGAGCCAATCTACATCGAAGTTCTAAGGCATATTTACATATCACTCTCATTGAAGAACCCATTGAATGCAAAGCCCGTGGTTGGGGACAACACACATAAAACACGGAGCCTCCAACGGTTGGCGATAACAACCAGCCAATAGAAAATCAACCAAAGCGCTACCAGAAACAAATGTCCCAAGCATACAGGTCGATGTATCATGACCTAACTAAGCCAAGTAGCTACGTAACTATATAATGGTACAATTCAACAACAACCAACCAACAAGAACATCACATGTCGCGATAACATGATGCTCATCGCCTTGCGATTTTGTTTAGTCCATCCGAGATTTTTGCAATTTTGTAACCAGCCAACCAAGGCTCGGGGTAGTTTTCAAGAATAGCATAAATCGCCATCATGCTCAATGGCAACAACGCCGTTGTCACTCATCTGAAACAAAAAAATGCAACACATCACAAATACTAGAATGTAGAACAGCTCCTTGTGAATCTAGACATGTATACAAATGATGAACAACTCCTTGTGAACAACATTTACATATTGTAAAACTTCGATGACACAAAGCAACAGCTTGAGAGCAACACCCCTACAGAAACATACTCTACATGTAGAATTTCTATTCCGACATATTTGGATTGCGATGCTCAAGCAGTGGCAAAGTCAGCCTCGGGGATCTATCGGGTCAGTGGTAATTTTGTTGATTATTTTCTTCACCATGAATAGTAATGGTACAGTGTTTTGCTATTGTTTTTCACAAAAGCTGTGGGTCAGCTAACCCCATAGCTTACACGTAGCTTCGCCACTGCTCAAGCTTTATAATTTCTGTTGAATCTCTCCCTAGCCATTAAAACAGTGGTTTGTATTATAACTTACGAACAATCAAGTTAAATTGTAAAAAGATGTTGCTAAAGCCACATTATATCGAAAGACTATGGCCTTGTTCAAGACATCAAGATGAAGCTAGCAAAATAAGATAAGAGATCACTCGGATATCTGAGGATAGTCAGAGCAGTTCCTCAAGCATCATGACATGAACTTAATGTCAATGGACTTACCACAACAATCATTCTAGATATGGTTCCTATTGGAAATATGAGCAATTTACCATATGATTTTATTAACGGAAATACTAGATAAAACATGACTAAAATAGCAGAGATAAAGAAAGTCATGCATTCTGACAGAGAGAAGGTAAATAACATCTGCAAATATGAACTAGAACCGAACATATCTAGAGCAGACAGTAGAGCAAGTTGCAAATATGAAGTAGAACTTAACATATCTAGGGCAAACACTAGAACAAGGAACTATGGCAGGACCTCTAACAAAAAGAGCAAGAACACGTATGGGACAACAGTAGCACCAGACTTGGGGACGGTGTCCTTGCCAGCCATGTCGTCGAGGAGGTTGTCGACATCGCGGAAGAAGTTGTCGTCGGGGAAGTAGTCGTCGGAGTCCGGGGCGTCCGTGACGAATAAGCCAGTAGTCGCGCGAAGCGCTCCCCAAAAACCTTATCGTCCTTCTCCCGTACAGGACTCAAAGAGGTGCGGTTTTGGAGGCCTACTGTCCCGACTCACGGTGCATGCCGCAAGCCAGGATGAGGAAGACAACAGTAGCTCAGATATTGGAACCGGTGGCGAGAGGAGGAAGAAGTTCTGGTGTGCATCTCTGGAGAGGAGCGACCTCTGGAGAGGAGGAAGAAGTTCTGGTGTGCATCTCTGGAGAGGAGCGATCTCTGGAGAGGAGGAAGAAGTTCTGGCATGTATATGTCGTATGACGAGGTGGTCTTCCAGTGCCCTGTAGGCGCTGGTTCTGCTTAAATCTCCGCATCATCGCCCACACCGTCGATGTCTTGAGTCGTAGTCTAGCATGTCGGTTAGATCGCCGACAGTGGCTACAAAGTGGGTGGTGGGTGGGCTCTGAATTTCTTCGTCGTCCGTATCCCAACCATCCCGCCATAGTCCGCCAAGTCTCTCTCGATAGCGAGAGATGCTTTAGCGAATGTAGGATGTCGCCAAAAGGCGAAAGTGCCGAAGATGTCCGCGCGGTGAACTCCATGATCGGGCGCCCAATCGATTCGATTAGCGAGGCGCCAGAGGTTCGAGTCCGACAGGAGTCCGCACCTCGGAGTCACAAGCTTTATGGGGGACAAGGTCAGAGTTCGGCTCCATCGCCGCGGAAGTTGCAGCCCCCGAGGAGGTGTCCAGCCACCGGTCCTTGATCTAGGCGATCGGCTCCGGACTGAGGGTCGGAGCGGATTCGTGTGCGGCCACCAAGGCACTATCCGGCGGCAGAGCTAAATCATGCCCATCGTGAAAGCGCGGCACGCTCGGCTGTGGCTCGAGTCCATCGAAGATCAAGTCCCCGCGGATGTCGGCCGTGAAGTTTAGGCTTCAACCGACTCGACGGCCAGGGCGTAGCTTCGATCTGCTCCAGATGGCCAAGTGAGTTGGCCCCGATCGCGGCCGCGAATATGAAGATCTGTCCGGGAGAAAAGTCTCGCTCGAACGGCGTTGTTGGTTGAAGAAGCCATCGAGCCTATCGATGACGACACGCAGGAACTCTCAATGAAAGCACCAATGTCGTGTCAAAACCGCGGATCTCGGGTAGGGGGTCCCGAATGTGCGTCTAGGCGGATGGTAACAGGAGACAAGGGACACGATGTTTTACCTGTGTTCGGGCCCTCTTGATGGAGGTAAAACCCACGCCCCGCTCGATTAATATTGATGATATGGGTAGTACAAGAGTAGATCTACCACGAGATCAAGGAGGCTAAACCCTAGAAGCTAGCCTATGGTATGAATATTGTAATGGAGGTTATGTCCTACGGACTAAAGCCCTCCGGTTTATATAGACACCGGAGAGGGCTAGGGTTACACAGAGTCGGTTACAATGGTAGGAGATCTACATATCCGTATTGCCAAGCTTGCCTTCCACGCCAAGGAACGTCCCATCCGGACACGGGACGGAGTCTTCAATCTTGTATCTTCGTAGTCTTGGAGTCCGGTGGACGATGATAGTCCGGCTGTCCGGACACCCCCTAGTCCAGGACTCCCTCAGTGACCAAAACAAATTTTCCATTGCATATCCTTCTTGCACGTGGAAAAACTGATTCGCATCAGCAGCACTCTTTGGCAGGTCCATAAAGGAGTCCGGAGAACTCCACCGTTGATTCAGTGGCGCATACTTCGGATCGCCAAACTTAGTTTGCAATAAAAAGGGTTTACCAGCCGCGATCTCCACAGCTTGTCGGATTTCCTCCCGAGCTACTCTAGACTCAGACCGGGCTTCCTTCGCCTCTTGTAAGGCCTTGTCCAGATCGGCCAATGTTGCTTTGTTATCTTTCTCAAGATCTTGGCATCGACTAGTGGCATTCTTCAACTCAAGTGCCATGGTAGATATCCTCTCCTCGCACTAAAGCCGAGCAGTCTGCTCTACTTTCAATTCGGTGGTTGCCTTTTCGGCGGCCGCATTACTCATTCTAGCTTGCTCCTTGGCCTGAGCAAGCTCTGCCCGAAGGGTCTCAACTGCGATGGCACTATCTGCAGTTATGCATATACAAATTTTCAGCATCACGATCATTTCACAATATTAGCATGTGCTGAGTCCCCAGAGACATACCTTGCGCCTCGTCGAGACGCCTGTTCATAAGTGTGATGTCATCATCCGCCCCATCAACCTTCTGCTTCAAATATGCTACCTCGATAGCTTGGGCATTCCCCACGGATGTAACAACCTGTGTTCCAATTAGTCATATCATTTCCTGGGCATATATTTGATCCTATGATCGTATTCCTTTGGATGCAACCATAGTCTCAGGGGCTACTATCCATACACATGTTCAATTTGCACTTACAATATAACTGAAATTACACTACGTGCCCCGAAGCCTCTTAGTAGGCTAGAAAAGGCCTCATTTAGTCCACTTTTCGCGGACCAAACTCTTTCCAACACTATACCCATCAAGGTACGATGTTCCTTTGAGATTGTTTGAGATATGCCCTAGAGGCAATAATAAAAGTATTATTATATTTCCTTGTTCATGATAATTGTCTTTTATTCATGCTATAACTGTATTATCCGGAAATCGTAATACACGTGTGAATACATAGACCACAATATGTCCCTAGTGAGCCTCTAGTTGACTAGCTCGTTGTGATCAACAGATAGTCATGGTTTCCTTGCTATGGACATTGGATGTCGATGATAACGGGATCACATCATTAGGAGAATGATGTGATGGACAAGAGCCAATCCTAAGCATAGCACAAAGATCGTGTAGTTCGTTTGCTAGAGCTTTTCCAATGTCAAGTATCTCTTCCTTAGACCATGAGATCGTGTAACTCCCGGATACCGTAGGAGTGCTTTGGGTGTATCAAATGTCACAACATAACTGGGTGACTATAAAGGTGCACTACAGATATCTCCGAAAGTGTCTGTTGGGTTGACACGGATCGAGACTGGGATTTGTCACTCCGTGTAAACGGAGAGGTATCTCTGGGCCCACTCGGTAGGACATCATCATAATGTGCACAATGTGACCAAGGGGTTGATCACGGGATGATGTGTTACGGAACGAGTAAAGAGACTTGCCGGTAACGAGATTGAACAAGGTATCGGTATACCGACGATCGAATCTCGGGCAAGTATAATACCACTAGACAAAGGGAATTGTATACGGGATCGATTGAGTCCTTGACATCATGGTTCATCCGATGAGATCATCGTGGAACATGTGGGAGCCAACATGGGTATCTAGATCCCGCTGTTGGTTATTGACCGGAGAACGTCTCGGTCATGTCTACATGTCTCCCGAACCCGTAGGGTCTACACACTTAAGGTTCGATGAAGCTAGGGTTATAAAGGAAGTTTGTATGTGGTTACCGAATGTTGTTCGGAGTCCCGGATGAGATCCCGGATGTCACGAGGAGTTTCGGAATGGTTCGGAGGTAAATATTTATATATGGAAAGTTGTTGTTCAGGTTCCGGAAAAAGTTCGGGTTTTTTCGGTATTGTACCGGGAAGCTTCCAGAAGGTTCCAGAGGATTCCGAAGGGGTCTGGAGGTCCAGAAATTGTTCCACCACGTCCAATACAGTAGCATGGGCTGTAGGGGGGCGCCCTAGCCTTAATGGGCCAGGGGCACCAGCCCCCCCAAGGCCCATGCGCATGAGAGAGGGAAAACCCTAAGGGGGAGGGCCTCCACTTGACTTGGGAGGCACTCCTCCCCCCTTGGCCGCCGCCCCCTCCTCAGATTGGATCTGAGGGGGCCGGCCCCCCTCTCCCTTGCCCCTATATATATGTGGGAGTTGGGAGGGCAGCCGCACCACAAGTTCTGGCGCGGCCCTCCCCCTCTCCCAAGTACTCCTCCTCTACCACGGTGCTTGGCAAAGCCCTGCAGGATAGCCACGCTCCTCCATCACCACCACGCCATTGTGCTGCTGCTGGACGGAGTCTTCCTCAACCTCTCCCTCTCTCCTTGCTAGATCAAGGCGTGGGAGACGTCATCGGGCTGTACGTGTGTTGAACGCGGAGGTGCCGTCCGTTCGGCACTAGGATCTCCGGTGATTTGGATCACGACGAGTACGACTCCTTCAACCCCGTTCTCTTGAACGCTTCCGCTTAGCGATCTACAAGAGTATGTAGATGCACTCTCCTTCCCCTCGTTGCTGGTTTCTCCATAGATAGATCTTGGTGACACGTAGGAAAATTTTGAATTTCAGCTACGTTCCCCAACAGAGATGGAGGCATGTTGCAAAATGTCCATCAATGCATCCGGCATCCCTTGGACATTTGATAGTCCAAGAATTTTGTTGTTCCCTGTAGGGGGCGCACACCCCGGATCTTGGGTAGCCGAAGTATTACCTTCAGCCCCGATCCTCACTGTCCCTCATGCCGCTTGCAGATCGGGAAGGATCCTCCGGGACGACACCTCAGCTTCATCTGCCTTATCAGGCAGGGAAATCTGTGGAGGCATCTCACTCTCCATCATCTCCGGAAGTAGATCCCCCGAAGAGGAGAACTGTTGAGGAGGGATGCATGCCGGACTGCATACATGAGTTTAAAATATTACCCTTATAGCCCGGAAAGAACGGAACATGTTTAAAACACCCGGATTCACGTACAATGCGGCTGAGGGCCTATTTTTGCAGGGTGATTGCATGTCAACATCACCTCCTGACTGGGATACCTTCCCCCTCTTAGAAGCTCCTCTTTCCGAGTCTTCAGAGGCGGCCCTTTTCTTCCCATACGAAGAAGGGATGTCAGTTCACCCTTCCCTTCCACCTTTGGAAGCGGAAGTTCTAATCTCCCCGGACAAATTACCTGGTGAGCGTCCAGAGTGGAAGCTGCCTTGGGCCTCTTCGTCCTCCTCCTTATCTTCCCCCGCTGGCACTTGATACAGCACCGACGCCAGCATCCTTGTTAATACCGGATCGGCAGTATCTTCGGGAAGTGGAGCCAAACACCTAATTCTCTCCGCCTTCTTTAGCCAGGCCTGGCCGGATAGAGTTTGATCAGTACATTGTCATGAATAATTTGACTAAGTCGTGTTCAGGGGTAGAGTACTTACCGGAGTATCCGGATGATTGAAGTCAAGACCGATGTCTTCTGTAGTATTCAGCCACTGATTTTGTGTGCCAAAGAACAATTTCCACATCTCTCTGAGCATCATGCCAGAGAGGTGCTGAAGAGTCCGTGGAACCTCCTGATTAAACTCTCACATATGGAGAGGATGTCGCTGATAGGGTAGGATCCGGCGGACTAGCATTACTTGGATTATATCGGTGAGACTGATGTACTTCTCAATGAGGCTCCGAATACGGCTTTGCAGCGTCCGCACTTCGTCAGTAGATGCCCAGTCCAGCCCCTTGTTAATCCATGATGCAAGCTGTGGCGGAGGGCTAGACTGAAACACAGATACGGCTGCCCTCTTTTCACCACGGGGTACGGTGATGTAAAACCACTCCCGTTGCCATAAATCTAAAGATTCTGCGAAGGTGCCCTTTGGCCAAGTGGAATTGATAAGCTTGCTTATTGAAGCGCCTCCGCACTCTGCTTGTTTTTCATCAATCACCTTCGGCTTCACATTAAAGTGTGGGGAAATACGGAGGAAGGCCTCGCATGTGGTGATGAACGCTGAGATGTGGAGGAAGGAGTCCGGAGCCAGATCGTGGAAATCTAGCCCGTAATAGAACATGACCCCTCGAACGAAGGGATAAAGAGCAAACGCGAGCCCTCGAAGGAAGTGAAAGATAAACACGACCCTCTCATTAGATCTGGGAGTAGGAATAACCTGCCCTTGGGTAGGAAGCCTGTGGTAGATTTTGGGAGTCAAGTTTCTTGCCTCCCTGAGCTTTGAGATATCTTCCTCTGTGACAGAAGAGGCCATCCATCGGGCCCGAAGGCTGGGTCCGGACATGGCTAGAAGCTCGAAGCGATTGGATTGACCCTTGGGTGTTGGAACTTGAGGTGGGGTGGGGAAAAGAACTAGCATGGAAGGAAAAGAACAAGCCTTAACCCCTTTATAAAGGCGATGAATATCAAGCATCCCCGCAGTGGCCTTAAAACATGCCTATTCGCAAGGAATCATGCCAACATAATGTTTGGGTTACTCACGCCCGTGTTGATGAAAATCCCACAATAAAAGGACACAATCTCTGCTTTGACAAGACGTGCCAATAAAAACCGCCTCCCAAACATGGAGTAGAAGGCTAGATTCAAAATAATGGCCGGGTAGTGACGTAATGTCGTGCTACCCAAATTGTCAGCGGATTGGACTCTTGAAATATTGTACTCTCTACGGTTGTGTGTGTGGAATTTGTTTTGCAGAGCCGGACACGATCCTTGTGTTCGGAATTTACTTTGGAGTATTCGGAGAAGGAACCCGCCTTGCAATGTCGAAGACAATCTGCGGGTTGAACTCATCGTCATTGAAACTTGGTTTAGGGGCTAATGAGGGAGTCCTGGACTAAGGCGTCCTCGGATAACCGGACTATATGCTTTGGCCGAACTGTTGGACTATGAAGGTACAAGATAGAAGACTTCGTCCCGTGTCCGGGTGGGACTCTCCTTTGGGTGGAAGGCAAGCTTCGCGATTCGGATGTAGGGTATTACCTCCATAGAGAGGGCCCGAACCTTGATAAACATTATGTCCCCCGCCTCCTGTTACCATTAGCCTTAGACACACAGTTCGGGACCCCCTACCCGAGATCCGCCGGTTTTGACTCCGACACTCCCCACCGCATGGGCAACCACTGTTGTGTCTTCCCCAGCTCTGTGTTGTTCCCTTCCTGGTGCTCTCGGCACACCATGGTCAATGTGGTCAACGAACGACATCCATCGGACATGGAGTGTACGTGGAGAGATGACAGCTGGGTCCACGGTCGCACACAAGGAAATGCCTCCTTATTTCACGGAAAATAATGATTCCTCCACCTGATAGCAGGGAGCCACCGGACGGGCCACCGTATTTCGCAGAAAAAATGTTTCCCCCTGACTACTGGGACCCACCAGCTACATCTTCGCAAGCAAGGAAGTGCCTGACAGTCGGGACCCACCTGGTCTAAGCATACGTAGCTTTGTCAATCTGGTCACGAACGTGTACGTACATACTGGTCGATGTAGAGGCGCGCACGTGTCGTAGTAGAGGCACGCACGTAGGATGTACACGTACGTACAACGGCCAGGGTGCAAGAAAGAAAATGCAGCCACGTACGTACATACGGGCAGGGCCTCGAACGCCTACTCGCGCATACGTACGGCCATGGCTCGTGTACATGGCTTGGTCGGCACGGAGAAGCTGCGCCGTCGTCGTGTTCATGGGGAGGCAACCGACTGGGTTGGAATGGAATGCATCGTCGTGTTCATTGGGAGCCAACCGGCTTGGACGGAAGAGCCGATGGAAACGAGGCCTGGCGTACCGTAGAATGGAGGAAACGGCCTTGTGTTCGACCAGCCACGGTCAAAACGGGATCCTGTTCATCAGGAGGGGTCTCGCGTACCGCAAAATGAAGGAACGGACCTCCTACAGTCAAAACGGGGTCCTGTTGATCGGGAGGGCTGTGGCGTACCGCAAAATGGAGGAAACGGACTTGTGTTGGAGAGCTACGGTCAAAACGAGGGTCCTGTTCATCGGGAGGGGTGTGGCGTACCGCGAAACGGGACTCCACGGGATACTGTTCATCTCCACCATCGACCTCCTCCAGCCTCCCCGGGCTACTGTTCATCCACCGTCGACCTCCTCTAGCCTCCACCTGCCACTGTTCATCCACGGGCTCCTGTTCATCCAGCCTCCAACGCGCTCTCCTCCACCGGCTACTGTTCAACCATCCCTCTCCACGGCGTCCTATTCAACCACCCCTCCACGGGCTACAGTTCATCCAGCCCTCCACCAGCTACTGTTCAACTAGCCCTCCATGGGGTCCTGTTCATCCAGCCCTCCACGTGCTACCGTTCATCCAGCCCTCCACTGGCTACTGTTCAACCCGCCCTCCACGGGGTCCTGTTCATCCAGCCCTCCACGGGGTCCTGTTCATCCACCGGCTCGATCGATCGGGGTCCTGTTCATCCAACCCCCCCATCGGGAACTATTCATCTAAACCCCCTCAAGAATGCTCACTGTTCATCAAGGGAAGGAGGCAGTAGTGTTCGATCGGCTTCAGTTAGCAGCAGTAGCAAAGGAATCACTCAGGTTCAATTAACAGCAAGGGATCGATCAATCGATCGGGTTCAGTAACGCGTAGCCTGTAGTGCAATCTCTCGGGTTCAGTTAGAGCCCAACGCCTCACTCAGGTTCAGTTAGAGCCCAACGCCTCGCACACACGCGCGTACGTATGAGAGAAGCGCGCATCGCTCAGCCCCCTACCACCCATCGTAACCGGGAACTCCCCTGATATTTTCCTCGCCCTTGCTTCTACCACGGTTTTTTCCGTCATGGACGGCCCAAAGAATGTCATGCAGCTGCGTCTCCAGCCCGCCCAGGATGAAAAGCCCATTTTCTGTCAGGATTTTTTGTCATAGAAGTAGGACCCCACCACATCTATGATGATACCGGGTTTTGTCACAATTATCGTCATAGAAGTGTCATAAGTATGACATAAATTTTTTTCATTCGGCCCAAAATGTCACGGATGTGTCTTTTTTTGTAGTGCGGTGTCAAAACCGGCCGATCTCGGGTAGGGGGTCCCGAACTATGTGTCTAGGATCGAAGGTAACAAGGGACAAAGGGGAAAATGGTGTTTACCTAGGTTCGGGCCCTCTTAATGAAGCTAAAACCCTACGTCCTGCTTGATTATATTTGATGAGTATAGGGGTTACAAGAGTTGATCTACCTCGAGACCGTGGTAGCTAAACCCTAGAAGTCTAGCCTGTATGAATTATGATAGCCTATACGGACTAAACCCTCAGGTTTATATACACACCGGAGGGGCCTATCGTTGTACATAGTCGGTTTGCAGAGGAAGGAAATTACATATTAGGACACCAATCTTGCCACCCACGCATAGGAGAGTCCTACCCGGACATGGGGGAATGTCTTCTACCTTGTATCTTCACGGCGCATCAGTACGACCCATATCACACAGCTCGGACACCCGAGGACCACTTAATCCAGGACTCCCTCACCAGTACTCGGCCGATGACAGCAGCCGCGGAAAGGGGATTGGGTAGGTTGCGGGCCGGCGAGGCAGGCGGCGGGGGACGGGAGGGCCGAAGTCACGGCGGGCCCGGTGGTCGTTGGGCGGGTGGCTGGTCGCGCGGAAGGGGAAGTGTCAGTTGCAGGGCGGACGCATTTTTACATCTATTGTAGGTGGAGATGCAAATTTGCACCATGAGGTGTTGTAGTTTACATCTCCGGGAGGTGGAGAAGTATTTTTTTTGTATCTACACCATCTATTGGAGCAGCGTTTTTGGGCCTCGGAGGTGTAAAAAGTGGTTATTTTTGCATCTACATCTTCCATTTGAGATGCTCCAAGGGAACCCACGGTGTTGCCTTGTAGTGCCTCTACGAGCATCTACAAGGCGCCTCAAAGCTGGCTCAAACGCTTGGGCGGCCCGTCCGGTCACGAAAATCTGACTTAGACATGCGCCTTAAACGGGCTTCAAATGCCTGGGCGGATGGACACCCCTCATATCCAGATCAAATATGGGGCGGATACGTCCGAAGAGTAGAACTAGCGATGGGATCCCACATAGAAACGCCCGGAAACCCAGCGATCCAATGGGCGCCTCCACCGTTGCCGCGTGTCGCCGCTCCGGCTCACCGCTCGAGGCCAAATCTGGCTAGAAGCCAGCCGTCGTCCCCCAACCCTAGCCCATCTACCTCCTCTCTCTCCATGCTGCCACCCGAGCCCGTCCGCCTACTCTCCCACGCTCTCCGGCATCACCATGGTCCAGCGAAAGATCATGATGTATGTTATGCTCATGCCGGAGCACTTGAGGCACATCATGGAGGAGATCCAGGCAAGGCGCACCATCGACATCGCTCTCGGGCAGACTCCGGTCTCGCCGGAGCCAGTGGAGGAGGGAGAGGAGCTGCCGAAGCCGATGGAGGTGGCGGATCTGGAGAAGGACGAGGCGAAGCAGCCTGCTCTAGGCTTCAACACGGCGGAGGCAAAGGCAGAGTTCGCCGTCTCCCAAGCCGCAAAGATGGTGGAGCAGCAAGTCATCCTAGAGATCCATATAGGATGAGGCCTATGTGGGGATCAACCGAGTGTTTCTCCGGCAGGACCAGGCGGCGTCAAATACGCTCTTCGTCGAACTCCATGCGGAGATAGAGGAGGAGGAGGAGGAGGCCAGAGCGGAGCAGCCGGAGCTGCAGTTGCCGCCCATGTACCTGGAGCCAAGAACAGAGACCGTCGACATCTCCAACGAGGATGATGGGGAATGAAGCAGGAAAATCAAAAAAAAAAGTCCTACAAACATCCAAGATCTATCTAGCAGAAGCATAGTAATGAGAGGGGAGAGTGTGTCTACATACCCTCGTAGAACAAAAGCGGAAGTGTATATAACGCGGTTTATGTAGTCATACTCTTCGTGATCTGATCACAATCCAACCGATCTAGTGCCAAACGGACGGCACCTCCTAGTTTAGCTCACATGCGTCTCGATGACGTCTCCTCCTCCTTGATCCAGCAAGAGAACATGGAAAAGTAGATGGGATCACAACCAGCACGACGACGTGGTTGCGATGGTGGTGGTGGTGGTGTCGGAATACCGGCAGAGCTTCGCTAAGCAAAAACCGTGGACGAAAACAATGCCAGGAGGGAGAGACGGGGCAACAGCCAAGGCCAATGTGTTTGGGACCCTTGCTTCGCCCCCTTCCCTATATTACTATGCTTGGGAGGGCTAAGAGTTCAGCCCTACTCCTAATAGGAGTTGTCTCCAAGGGGAAGAGGATTTGGACTCCAAGTCCAATCCTATTTCTACTAGGATTCTCTTTTTTCCCTTCCCTAGACGCATAGGCCTTTGAGGGCTTGGTGTGCTTGGCCCTGGCCCAACAAGGCCAGGGCGCCTCCCCTTAGCCAATGCCAGCCCTTGGGACGTGGTGGAACCCTTGGAGGAATCCGGGCTCCTCCGGAAACCTTCAGAACCTTTTGGAAGCTTCCTGGTACAATATCGAAAAAACTGCACCTTTTTCGGAATCCCCAACACGACTTTCCATATATAAATCTTTACCTCTCTACCCTTCTGAGACTGCAAGTCCAATCCTATTCCTAGGAGGACTCTCCTTTTTTCCCTTCCCTAACCGCATGGGCCTTTGAGGGCTTGGTGCGCCTGGCCCTGGCCCAACAAGGCCAGGGCGCCTCCCCTCAGCCCATGCCAGCACTTGGGACGTGGTGGAACCCTTGGAGGAATCTGGACTCCTCTGGAAACCTCCGAAACCTTCTGGAAGCTTTCCGTACAATATCGAAAAAACTGCATCTTTTCTGAAATCCTGAAAATGACTTTCCATATATAAATCTTTACCTCTCGAGCCTTCCGAGACTCCAAGTCCAATCCTATTCCTAGGGGGGCTCTCCTTTTTTCCCTTCCCTAGCTGGATGGGCCTTTGAGGGCTTGGTTCGCCTGCCCAACAAGGCCAGGGCGCCTTCCCTAAGTCGCACATATATTCGCGAGCGCACGCGCTATATGTACACATCTCTATGTGTGTCCATAGCACAGTCTCCTACTCATCATGTGGTTCTAGCATTTTGTAATGACATGCAATCCCCCCTTATAAGTTGGCCCCCTCACCCTTGGCTCACCGAGGTGGGACTAAACTTTTCTTGCATGTAGAGATGTTCTATTTCAGTGTAGGCTCGGGCATGGAACATGTGGGCTAAGATACAAATGAATGCATATGGGCTTGGGCTTCATGCAACCAGTGGCAAGAATTGTTGCATGCATGCTCGCTTCCTAACATATTCTAAACGTGAGACTACCCGACGTCCAAGATCCCTCTAGAAAAACTGATAAACAAGCAAAAGAACTTCCAAAAAATACAGTAGATTATTTATTAGGAAAATCTTGATATATATATAGGTTATTGCTTGATGCTGAAAATTTCATTGGTTATTTCTGACAGTACATAAGATGCATTTAAATTTCTTTTGCTTTAAACTATTTTGTCACACAAACCACTACATATCTATTATATATGCAGAAAGAATGTACCTGATGTTTTTAAGACATTAACATGTTGAATGGTGCACCCCGGCCTATATAATTGTCAATTCCAATATTGTACCCTCTTTTTTGTTTGGTCCAGGAAATTTAACAAGGATTCTATATAAAGAGAAAAGCATACAAAAATATTAATCAATCTCCAATCTAGTATAGAGGCATGTATCCAAACAAAAAAGGCGTCTTCAACATCACTTGAAATCACATTCTAAAAAGGCTATTAAAATGCTTTAGTGAGGGAGTTCCAGTATCCACAGATGCATGTCCCCAAACAAGAAAAGGCACCTTCAACATATCACTTCTTTATTCTAAGCAACCTGCAAGTGCTTAATTGTGTAGTCACCCAGGATCTCGATGCACATGTAAGAAAATGAACGGCGGATGACAAAAATCGCTAAGGCAAGCAGGAACCATGGGCTCCAAGAAATAGATAAACAAACAACAAAATTGTGCTAGAAAGATGCATCATCTTGATTGCAGGTTTTCAACGGCACAACAATATGGTAAACAATGATCCAAAAATTAAAACCAACGATGAATAATGAAAAAGCATATACATAAATCATGGTCGAGCCAATCTACATCGAAGTTCTAAGGCATATTTACATATCACTCTCATTGAAGAACCCATTGAATGCAAAGCCCGTGGTTGGGGACAACACACATAAAACACGGAGCCTCCAATAGTTGGCGATAACAACCAGCCAATAGAAAATCAACCAAAGCGCTACCAGAAACAAATGTCCCAAGCATACAGGTCGATGTATCATGACCTAACTAAGCCAAGTAGCTACAGGACTATATAATGGTGCAATTCAACAACAACCAACCAACAAGAACATCACATGTCGCGCATAACATGATGCTCATCGTCTTGCGATTTTGTTTAGTCCATCTAAGATTTTGCAATTTTGTAACCAGCCAACCAAGGCTCGGGGGTAGTTTTCCGAGAATAGCATCGTCGTCATCATGCTCAATGGCACCAACGCCATTGTCACTCATCTGAAACAAAAAAATGCAACACATCACAAATACTAGAATGTAGAACAGCTTCTTGTGAATCTAGACATGTATACAAATGATGTAACAACTCCTTGTGAGCAACATTTACATATTGTAAAAACTTCAGATGACACAAAGCAACAGCTTGAGAGCAACACCCCTACAGAAACATACTCTACATGTAGAATTTCTGTTCCGACATATTTGGATTGCGATGCTCAAGCAGTGGCGAAGCCAGCCTCGGGGATCTATCAGGTCAGTGGTAATTTTGTTGATTATTTTCTTCACAATGAACAGTAATGGTACAAGTGTTTTGCTATTGTTTTTCGCAAAAGTGTGGATCAGCTAACCCCATAGCTTACACGTAGCTTCGCTTAACGCTCAAGCTTTATAATTTCATTGAATCTCTCCTAGCCATTAAAACAGTGATTTGTATTATAACTTACTTAACAATCAAGTTAAATGTAAAAGATGTTGCTAAAGCCACATTATATAGAAAGACTATGGCCTTGTTAAAGACATCAAGATGAAGCTAGCAAAATAAGATAAGAGATCACTCGGATATCGAGGATAGTCGAGCAGTTCCTCAAGCATCATGACATGAACTTAATGTCAATGGACTTACCACAACAATCATTCTAGATATGGTTCCTATTGGAAATATGAGCAATTTACCATATGATTTTATTAACGGAAATACTAGATAAAACATGACTAAAATAGCAGAGATAAAGAAAGTCATGCATTACGACAGAGAGAAGGTAAATAACATCGCAAATATGAACTAGAACCGAACATATCTAGAGCGATAAAGAGAGCAAGTTGCATATATGAAGTAGAACTTAACATATCTAGGGCAAACACTAGAACAAGGAACTATGGCGGGACCTCTAACAAAAGAGCAAGAACACGATGGGACAGAGAGCACTGCACTTGGGGACGGTGTCCTTGCCAGCCATGTCGTCGAGGAGGTTGTCGACATCGCGGAAGAAGTTGTCGTCGGGGAAGTAGTCGTCGGAGTCCGGGGCGTCCGTGACGAATAAGTCAGTAGTCGTGCGAAGCGCTCCCCAAAAACCTTATCGTCCTTCTCCCGTACAGGACTCAAAGAGGTGCGGTTTTGGAGGCCTACTGTCCCGACTCACGATGCACGCCGCAAGCCGGGATGAGGAAGACAACAGTAGCTCAGATATTGGAACCGGTGGCGAGAGGAGGAAGAAGTTCTGGTGTGCATCTCTGGAGAGGAGCGACCTCCCTTTTATAGGCACAGGAGAGAGAGGTGACGGTGTCCTGAACTAGGGGGTACTCACCACGTCGTCTCCTAGTCTCTTGGATTGGGCCGAGGACCCCCAGGGCCGTTTACTCATGGGCCAGTTCGGACAGCTCCTGCCGCATAGAAGGAAGACTCCACAAGACTTGGCGCCCAAGATAAGGACTCTCCTAAACCCTAGGCCTCCGGTGTCTTATATAAACTGAGGACAGGCTAGTCAATAGACAATCTCATATTCATTACTACAATCTTGTGGTAGATACATGTACTATGTACTACACCCATATGAATACAATCAAAAGCAGCATGTAGGGTATTATCTCATCAGGAGAGCCAAAAGCTAGGTAAAACCCCGTGTCCATGTTACAATCGCTCCAAGACACCTAGCTTAGGACCCCTACTACGAGATACGCCGGATATTGAACCTACATTGATGCTTTCATTGAGAGCCTGCTAGGCGATCGTCACGGTTCGATGGGTCGTCTTCATCCGCATTGGCGGCACGAATCAGGTGTTGTTTTTTCTAAAAAGTTAGATATATTTCTCGTAGTTTAATCTGCGTGAGAACGTTTTCTCACTAGTGGAAAAACAGGCTTTCCGTCCAGCCCCATAAGTCGCGAAGCTGTAGGAACCGCGACCAATGGGACCTTTAGTCGCGGTTCTGGAGGTGAACCGCGACCAAAGGCCCAAGCTGTAGGGAACCGCGACCAAAGGCACGGGCCTGTGGTGCTCGGTGGCCACGTGAGGTCTTTAGTCGCGGTTGGCCAGACAACCGCGACTAAAGGCCTCGGCACTTTTAGTCACGGTTTGCTGTGCCAACCGCGACTAAAGCCCTCCCTATATATACCCATCCAAAGAGCCAACACTTAGCCATTTGGAGCCATTCTCTTCACAAGTGGGTGTAGGTTTGCTTTTGGTTCCTCTTATGCACATAAGGTGTTTGATGAAATGCATGCCCCAAGAGCATGAAACAAACATGACATGAAGTGTTGGAGCCACACTCTTCGATCGCGGTTAGCAACTTGATGAACCTTTGATGTGTCAATATGCATGTGTGTAGTTCATAACAAATGCATGATGGTTAATTATATATTTTATATTATAATAATGCAGATGAATCGGCAATGGATGTACGGTAACCGACTCTCCGTGAGTTCACTACGGGTTTGAAAGATTTCCTCATAGTGGCTAATGCGAACAAGCGGGGGTTTTGTTATCTGTCCATGTGTTATCTGAAGAATGAGAAGGGTTACTCTTCCTCAAGAGTTGTTCACATGCATCCGCTTTGAAGGGTTTCATGCCAAGCTATAATTGTTGGACCAAGCATGGAGAAAGAGGGGTTATAATGGAAGAAGATGAAGAAGGGATGATTTCATCGATGAAAGCTATCTTGCTCATTTCGTGATACTTTCATGGAGGATGTCAAGGTGAAGGGAAGGTGAAGAAGAGGCACGGATGATCCCGCTGATGATCTTGGTCGGACCATTGCCGATGCACGAGACGCCGCTAAACCGAAAAGGAGAGGGAGAATTTGGATCGCATGTTAGAGGATCACGAAAGGCGCTGTACCCGGATGCGATGATGGTCTGAAAAAGCTGGGCTGCACAATCGGATTTGCTGAAATGGAAGGCGAGGCAGGTGTAGCTGACTCGGCATTTGAAAACTTGCTGAAAATGTTGAAGAATATGTTTCAAAGGATAACGAGTTGCCCGCCAAGACGCTGAAGCAAAGAAGGTTGTACGCGCCTCTAGGTTTAGAGGTTCGAAGATACATGCATGCATCAACGATCGCATCCTCTACCGCTGTGAATACGAGAATTTGAATGAATGCCGGTATGCACCGCATTGCATTATAAGATCGAGGCGATGACCACGGTGACGATGTTGAGGGCCGAAACCCGGAAGAGGGTTCCGCCAAGGTGATGTGGTATGCTCCTATAATACCACGGTTGAAACGTCTGCTCATGAACAAAGAGCATGCCAAGTTGTTGCGATGGCACAAAGAGGACCGTAAGTCGGACGGGAGTTGAGACACACCGCAGATGGAACATAATGGAGAAAGATCGACGGATGGTTCAGAGATTTTGCGGTGACGCAAGGAACATAAGATTTGCTCTAAGCACGGATGACATGAATCCTTTTGGCAGCGTAGCTCCACCATAGCACTGCCCGTGACTCTATGCATCTACAACCTTCCTCCTTGGTTGTGCATGAAGCGGAAGTTCATTATGATGCCGGTGCTCATCCAAGGTCCGGCAACCCGCAACGACATCGATGTGTACCTAAGGCCATTTGTTGATGAACTTTTACGGCTGTGGGGTGGTGTCCGTGTGTGGGATGAGCACAAACAAGAGGAATTTGACCTCACGTTGCTTTTCGTAACCATCAACGATTGGCCTGCTCTTAGTAACCTTTCGGATGTCAAATAAGGGATACAATGCATGCACGCATCGCTACATGAGACCGAAAGTGTACATTTGCCAAATTGTAAGAAGAACGTGTACCTTGGGCATCGCCGATTTCTTCCGAAAATTCATCCAAGAAGAAAGAAAGGCAAGCATTACAACGGCAAGGCAGATCACCGGCGAAGCTCGCGAACGACCGGTGCCGAGGTATTTGATATGGTCAAGGATTTGAAAGTCATCTTTGGAAAGGGTCCCGCGACAATCAGTTCGAAGGGAGCCGACGGGCACGCAGCATGTGGAAGAAGAAATCTATATTCGGGAGCTAGAATATTGGAAAGTCCTAGATGTCCGCTCTCGCAATCGACGTGATGCACGTTCTGAAGAATATTTGCGTGAACCTCCTAAGCTTCTTGGGCATGTATGGGAAGACAAATGATACAAAGGAAGCACGGCAGACCAGAACGCTTGAAAGACCACGACGACCGCATCCGAATGGTTTCAAGGTCGTGCCAGCTACGCCTCGACCAAAGAAGAGAAGGTCATCTTTTTGAATGCCCGAGCAGTATGAAGGTCCCGTCTGGATTCTCGCCCAATATAAAGGGAATAATAAACATGGCGGAGAAAAGTTCCAAAAACTCAAGTCTCACGACCGCCACATGATTATGACGCAATTGCTTCCGATTGCTTTGAGGGGCTCTGCGGAAAATGTTCGAGTAGCCATTGTGAAGCTATGTGCATTCCTCAATGCAATCTCTCGAAGGTAATCAATCCGAAGTTCTACCACGGTTACTGAACGATGTGATCCAATGTCTTGTCGGTTTCGAGTTGGTGTTCCCGCCATCCTTCTTCAATATTATGACGCACCTCCTGGTTCACCTAGTCAAGAGATTTCCGTTCTCGGTCCTGTATTTCTACACAATATGTTCCCCTCGAGAGGTTCATGGGAGTATTAAAGAAATATGTTCAGAATCGTGCTAGGCGAGAAGGAAGCATCGCCAAGGGCTATGGAAATGAGGAGGTAATTGAGTTTTGTGTTGACTTTGTTCCCGACCTTAAGCCGATTGGTCTTCCTCGATCATGCACGAGGGGAGACTAAGTGGAAAAGGCACGATCGGAAGGAAATCAACGATATGTATGGACGGCCATTCTCTCGATCAAGCACACCACCTCGTCTTGACCAATTCCAGCTTGGTGGCTCCGCATTTTGAGAAACACAAGAATATTTTACGCCGGACAACCCGGGAAGCCTGAATCTGGATTAGGAAGGCCCACATGGAGACTTTCGCAGCTTGGTTGAGAAAACATTTAATGAATGACAATGATGTTGTAGATCAGTTGTACATGTTGGCCAAGACACCATCTTCGACTATAACGACTTTCCAAGGGTACGAGATAAATGGGAATACATTTTACACGATCGCCCAAGATAAAAAGAGCACCAACCAAAACAGTGGTGTCCGCTTTGATGCAAAGAACCGAGAATGGGCAAAAGGTCACATATTATGGTTACATAGAGGAGATATGGGAACTTGACTATGGACCCTCCTTTAAGGTCCCTTTGTTCCGGTGCAAATGGTTCAAGCTAACAGAGGTGGGGTAAAGGTGGACCAGCAATACGGAATGACAATGGTGGATTTCAACAATCTTGGTTACCTTGACGAACCATTCGCCCTAGCGAAAGATGTCGCCAGGTTTTCTATGTGAAGGACATGAGTAGCAAACCGAGGAAACGGAAAGATAAGAAAACGATCAAGACATCATGCGATGATTCAAAGCGCCACATTGTTCTTTCAGGAAAAGAAACATCGTGGGAGTGGAGGACAAGATGACATGTCAAGATTATAATATGTTTGCTGAAATTCCGCCCTTCAAAGTGAACACCACCCAAGCATTAAGTTAAATGATGAGGATGCTCCATGGATACGCACAATCGTAAGCAAGCGAGGACACAAGGGAAGAATTGATGTGTAATAATTTATTGTACCAAACTTTGTATTTGGTCGATGAACTGAATGATGTATCAAACCTTTGTCAAACCTTCAAGGATTAGTTTTATTTTTCTGATTTTTTGATATATAATTGTATTTTTAAGATTTTAAATGAATTAGTTTTATTTTTCTGATTTTAAAAGGAAAAAGGAAGAAGAAGAAAGAAGGAAAAGGAAAAAAACAGAAGAAAAAACAGAAGAAAAAGGAAAAATGAAGAAAAAAACAAGCGAGAAGAAAAAGGAAAAAGAAGAAAAAAACAAAATGAAGAAAAACATAAGAAAAAAACAAATGAAGAAAAACAGAAGAAAAAAGGAAAAGGAAGAAAGGAAGAAAAAAAGAAGAAAAACAAGAAAAGGAAGAAACAAGCAGAAGAAAAAAAGAAGAAAAAAGGAAGAAAAAAACAGAAGAAAAACAAGAATTTAAAATGAATTAGTTTTATTTTCTGATTTTTTGATATATAATTGTATTTTTAAGATTTTAATAACATAAATAAATAAGTAATTAGAAACTTTAATAGCAAAAATAATTATCATAAAGTAAAATAAATAAGTAATTAGAAACAAAATAAAATAAAATAAATAAGTTTTTTGTTGTAAGTAGAAACAAAACAAAATAAATAAAGCAAAAATGAAAACAATACAAATTAAGCAGAAAACAATACAAATTAAAAAGAAAACAATACAAATTAAACAGAAAACAGGTTTGGGGGGCTAAAACCCTAAACTGCAAGGCGCTTTTCATCGCGGTTGGCGGCGAGACCCGTGACTAAAGGTACCCTTTAGTCGCGGTTGGCCGCATCAACCGCGACTAAAGGTGGGGGCGCTGAACATAAAAACCCTTTAGTCGCGGGCAAGGCGAGGCAACCCGCGACTAAAGGGTACCCTTTAGTCGGGTCTCGCCGCCAACCGCGACTAAAGTTGGGGGCTATAAATACAAGGTCCGATTCTCGTCTTCTCCGATTCCCTTTGTTTGTCGCCTCGCCCTCGGCCTAGCGCTGCCTGACGCCGATCGACGCCGACGCCGACGCTGAAAGCGCCGCCCTGACAGCAAGCCCCGCCTCGACGCTTGAACCCTGCACGCCGCCCCCCGTCCCGATGGCCCGCCTTACCTTGCTTGCCCACGCCTGCCCGTGCCCCGCGCTTGCTGTGCCGCCCGCCGCCGCCTGACGCCCGACCTGTGCGCCCGCCCCTGCGCCCTTGCCCACGCCACGCCTGGACGCCCACGCCCGCCGCCGCCTGGCTGGCCTGCTGCCGTCCTCTCTTGGCAAGCAGAAGAAGAAGAATTAAAGAAGAAGAAAAGGAAGAAGAAGAAGAAAGAAAAGGAAAAGGAAGAAGAAGAAAGAAGGAAGAAGAAAACAAAAGAAAAACAGATGAAAAACAAAAAAAAGGAAGAAAAAAGGCCACCGGAATTTTTTTTTTTTTTTTTTTTTTTTGTTCTTTTTAATTTTAACTAGTTAATTAGTTTAACAAAAACGGTAAATATAACTTAAAACCCTAAACCCCAAAACAAAAAAAAACAATGTAAAACCGCCAAAGAAAAAACAAAAAATAAAATGGAGGGGGCGGCGCGGGGGCGGCGAGGGGGGCGGCGATGCGCGCGGTGTTTTTTTTGGGATCGAGAGGGGGCGGCGAGGGTTATACATGTGTGTTGTCCTCGCCTCCCTCTCCGTGACGCCGCCCTTCGCCGCCCGCCTCTCGCTCTACCGCGACACCCTCTCCCACCCCTTCTCGCCTCCTTTTGCCACCGCCCTTTCGCCACCGCCACCGCCACCGCCCGCTTCTTCACTTAATTAATTTGTTTTTACTACATGTTTTCAGGATGATATAATGGCGACGATAGAGCTGACCCGATTATGGACAACTATGATCCGGACGGTGAAGCACATATGTTCGCATCATAAACGGCGATATTCAATATGTGCCGACCGGAGAAGAAGAAGATGATATCTCTTCTTATCTGAACCTTGACGGTGAAGATGAAGGGCGCCGTCAAGAAGATGATGTCAAGAAACGCCGATAAACCATTTATCTTCAAATGGAAGTAGCAACCACCTCCGCGCCGAGGTATATATATACATTGAGCCTCCGTGATACAAACTAACCGATTTGAATAAATATGTGTACTAACGCGCGACTCTCTTTCTTATTTTAGCCCTCGCCGGATCGTCAAACAATCGAGTACGCCGTCAAAGCGTGGCGCAACCAGACGATGAAACAAGGAGAAACATGCACCATCGCGGTTGTCGACAAGGTAACCGCAGGTCAGCCGGAGCCCCGCAAGAACGCCACCAAGTTTGTCACCAATGCGGAGCCATTGTTAGAGACAACGCCTCGATCACCGCCCAGAGTGGAATGAGCCAAAGAAGGCACGAATTGATGGTTTCACTTTTGTCGATAAGAGAACAAAAAGATTGCTTCAAGAAGCTTATGGAACATTTCGCTCTACCTCCGAATACAACAAATTCGATGAGGAGGGTAACAAGATTGAGGAAAACAAGGAGAGGAGGAGGCTAGTCAAACAGTTCGCTCTTCATAAGATGGCCGACGATTCAAAATTCAAGCAAAATCTAGCCCGTGACTTTGTCAAGCGTAACAAGACTCCGGATTTCACAGGACAATATGAGAAATGAAACATGATTGGCCAGAATTTGTGAAGCAAAAGAAATCGGAGTAGTTCATTGAAATATCGAAAAAAATAAGGAAAATGCGGCTAAGAAGGAGTACAATCATGTTATGGGGCCAGGAGGGTATCGATTTGGGTGCCTAGGTTGGAGAAGATGGAGAACGAGCTGAGGGCGCGAGGAATCCGTCCAGTGTACGGAGGATGGGACCCAAGGGCCAAAAGCTGGTGGTACGGGCATGGGGAACGCCGAACCCGGAGACAGGGGAGTGTGTTTACCAGGCAAATTAATTAAACCCACCCAAGCCCTTATTGACGCAATGAAGGATGCTCAACAGGGAAGATCAAGTTCAACAGAGAGAACGACGCTACCGACAAAAGCCCTCGGGAATCCTCGAACACGGAGGACGTGTACGAGGCATGGGGCACATTCCGTGGAAAATAGGGTTCCCCGAACGATGACCCGTGACGATTTACAGAGGCCGTAAGAGAAAGATGGATCGGGAAGCAGATGTTGTGGCGCGGTTGGCATCGGAAATGGAAGTGATGAAGAAAACCATGAGTGTACTAGTAGCCGAAAGAGATTCAGCTCGGTGAAAAGATGAAGATCATCCAATGGATCTCGAGCCAAGAGCGGAGAAGCAGCGTGGCTTCCACGGAGGCCCCACCGGCTGGTGCAGATGCACCGACGATCGAAATTATCGCACCGGAGCCTCCGTGATCGAAATTATCGCACCGAGCCTCCGGTGGTCGAAATTATCTGCACGGAGCCTCCTCGCTACACCGTGGACGATATAAAGGAGATGAAAGAATGTCATCTCAGATTATCCTATCGAACATGTCCATGAAGGTAGCCATCGGCAGTGCTTTACCATGTTTACTCGAGCACTCCACCACAACAACCCCATTAAAGATGGCTATGCTCGTGTCACGGTGGAGGACATAGTCCAAGGGTTTGAGGACACGGAGATTGAAATTGCTACACCAAGGGGAGAAAAGACTTGAGATGTCAAGCGCCATTACATTCTATGGCAAAAGAAGTTTATCAAGTTTCAGCGAGGCGCCAAGGACAACAAGTCCACCCCTACGGTGGAGGTGGTGGCGGCGGCGGTGGTGGTGGTGGTGGTGGTGGTGGTGGTGGCGGTTCACCTACACCTCCGCCACATCACCGACGCCGCCCGCCCACAACGTCCGCGGTGATCATCCGCCTCAGCCTCGTCCCGCGGGTGATCGACGCCGCCCCATCCACAACGTCCGCGGGTGATCATCCGCCGCCCCGGCCTCGTCCGGCGGGTGATCGACGCCCCCAATCCACCTACGGCAAAGAAGCGTATAGTCTCGATTATTAACCCGACCCTTATGTACCTAAGACCACAAAGGTACCGGAGCCATCATCAAGCCTCTCCCCACAAGGCCTTGGGAACGAGTGCCGAGGAAGTCGACGCATGTAGCTGCTGATTTGGAGAAATGGAAGGCGGACTGCAAGAAGAAAAGAGAGCCCGAGCCCAAGCCAAGATATTTTCGATGAGCAAAAGAAGTGGGCTAAGTCATTTTGAGCACACCGCCCCAAGCCGCCAAGAATCGCTTAACGACTATGCACGTGAACTTGCAGTGCACTCATGTTCAAGGAGAACAAAGAGCGGAGAAGGCCGAAGTAATAAAAGCGGAAACAAGTTGCCCAGCTGGGAACAAAGTAAACAATCGATTGCCCGCTTATAGTGGAAGCCTTCGTCCGGATGCCCCGAGATCATACAAGCTGCGGCAAAGACAGGATTGATCAGAACGAAAAGCGAGAACAAGCGCCAACTTAGGTATTACTCTTCGTGAACTATTAGACCTTGATGAGTTGCCGGTGAAGGAGGTAGTAATTACATATGTCAAGAATGGGCCTCTCGTCGAGCTGCTTGAGAAAAGGATCTACCCGCCCAAATGAAAGGTCTGCTGAATTGGTACAAGGGTTACATAAAAATAAAAACGCCAAAGAATATATTTATGCGGAAGTTAGACATGAGCATCACTTCAAACATTACTATGTACAAATTGAACTGAGTGAATTGTTCCAGCTTTTCAATCTGCGAGCTCGACAAATCTATCATCGTTGCTACGCTCGTAAGTGATTTATTAATTTCTACCCCATCTCGCTCATATTGCCTCGCACTATATATATGTCCTAACTATATTGTTGTGTCCTCTATTATACATGCGAATGAAGATTAAGGAATGCGAGTAAGGAACATCCATGATGTTGGGTTCATTGACCCACACATCGTTAATGATATTGTGTTGAAGCATTACCCGCCGACGTGGAGGCGCACTGTGGCGATTTCTTACAAAGCAGAACTCAAAAGTGATATTCTATTTCCTTACCATTTTGGGTGAGTGTTTCATCTTGAGCACATTCTCTTTGTTTACTCCATGCATGGTATGTGGCGGCTAATCGATGAGTTATGCATGACGATTGTGCATGTATCGTGTCCGCAGTTCCACCGGATTCTCGCTAGTAATTAAAGTTAACACTCGAATGTCTCGCCCACGACTCTCTCAATAAGGATCCATCGCTTTTGGCCGACATAAGAAAAATGCTGCGAAGTAATTATTTTCATTCATTTGCGCCTATATCGATCGGCCTATTTCGCTCATTTCCTAATATCAAGTAACTAATAACTCTCTTGTTCATTTAATTTTCTTTGCCTCGTAGGGTTTGGAGACGGTTCGCAGATACAAAGGTCGGTGAATTCAAAAAGAGCTAGAATTCAAATTGTTAAAGCCTAAGAATGTTGGGGATATTCAGCCACCGTTGACCAATCTATGTGCATACTATGTTCAGGAGAGGATCCGAGATACACCTCTCGAGCGGGTTGATCCGAGTGATACCAATGCTCGAGGAATAACCTCCGTGGATGCTTAGTCCAAGCTCGCTTCCACCACTTCAAGAGGAACTAGCTGGATGGTTCGAAGGAAGTCCTCCATCCTAAAGGAGAACACTATTACGAGGACGAAGAAATTTATATGGATTAAATCATGTATGGAAACTTGTTCAAAATTGTATATGGTCATCCGATGATATTGAATATATATTGTATATTCCTCTTGAATTTTTTTGGTTCTAATTTCAAATTTATTTGAAATTGTACATTCATATGCATGTATGTAGTACCGTAGAATATATGAAACTCCTTCAAAATTAAAATAAAGCACAAAAGAAATAAAACAATACAAATTAAACAGAAAACAGGTTTAGGGGGGCTAAAACCCTAAACTCGGGCGGCCTTTAGTCGCGGTTGTTATTAGAAGAACCGCGACTAAAGGTCCTCCGCCCGACGGTCACCTGGCGCCCACGTGGACGAGCCGTTAGTCGCGGTTCTAGCAGCCGCGACTAAAGGTTGGGGGCTTTAGTCGCGCTTAGTTGGTCGCGGTTGCGCAGCCGCGACTAATGGCAGTTGCGAACCGCGACCAAAGGCCTTTTTTCCACCAGTGTCTGTTGGTCCGCCGTGCTATTTCCTGTTCGCAAGTTCATCCGGAATCAATCTCATACTACCAATCTGATTTGATCTGTGGTGGCGACCGCCGTACATCTGCTGTCCACATGAAGACCGCAGATGATTAGGTCAATCGAGCTACTGCCGTACGTCTGCTGTCCACGTGAACACCGCACGAATCAGGTGTTGTCTTATGCACGTACGCGTTTGCTGCTGCTCTACGCGAGAAGAGCCGGGGCGTGCTAGCACTCCGGGTCTCGAGGTGGACCAATCGGGGAGCACCCTGAGCCCCTGACCACCACTTGGATTACGCACTAGTACTAGTTCTGAAAACTAGTACTACTACTTCACGTGGAGCACCGAGCACATGGCTAAGTTTTCTTCCCTCTAAAATCACTATGGGCACTAGGAGATCACAGGAAGACTTAACTTCTCACTCTCTTTTTCTACCTTATTTAATCGTATCTCTTCCTTATTAAATTATAAGCCTTGAGGAAATAGACTACTTAAATAAGCAGTTTATCTTTGGATCCGTACTTATCAAAGAACGCATGATACTAATTGTTTCCTAATTTTTAAGGTCGGACCATTGTGCGAGCTTGCCTTGATAAGTTCGGCTCATCATTAAAGAGAGCTCCTTCGCGCTGCTCCAACCTGCCTATCTTCTCGGTAGCCCGGTTTGCCATGCGCCGACTGACAAACACCTCGTCAAGATCAAACGATAAAAAACAAGAGAGCAATCCGAACGGCGGTGAACCAACCGAGGAGATGACACAGTACTGTACATGGCATGCATGTTAGGCCGACAATAGTCCGGCTCAGCACAGTCACAGGGAGATCCGATCATTATTTCTCTTTCCTTCATTACTATATTAAAAGGCAATCTATACTTTTCGCTAATCATCTTCCTTTTATGCACTTTCCACGTGCAAGTCCGCCTAGTATTACTAGGACTGCTTGTGTCCACGTAATAGGAGGGGCACATGTTTTTCTTGGTACTGCCATAGCAATGACGTGGAGATAATGACCTCGAGCACACAACAGGGAGATTTGCTAATTTTCCCTTTTTAATTCAATACCTATGTAGTCGACCGCTGGTTGTCTTTTACTTTTTCTGACAAATACCCAGAATAAAAGTGCTACTACGCATATCGAGGATTGGCTTTACAGCATGTTCGCACGGATCAGTTCGCTCTATGTGCTCGGTCTGCTACAATCGCCGCTTTCATGCTCAGGTTGTATTTTTCCAAATTATTCGTTTAGCATTATTATACATAGAATATTTTTTGTTGGCCTGCACTACATCATTTTGGCAGAGAAATTCTACCGACGTTTGTACCTGGCATCAGTCTGGCCAGCCTCTCCCTGTCACCTGGGTAGGCCGACCTTCGCCGACATCGCCATGCCACGACGCCAACGCGCCATCGAGCTAGCCTCAGCACTCAGGCCATATTTACCAAACTTTTTTTGCATAAATTAATTATGCACCTTTTTTCATTATTATTCTTTGGTTTGCACTATTTTACATGTGCAGGCAATTGACTTAGATCGGGCCGCACTATCCCCTTGGCGTGGTGTCCTCGTCGCCCACCTCCATCGACCGAATTGTGTCGTCGCCTTGGAGCGTTGTCCTGTGTTGGCAACCACGCATCGTCGTCGCTTCATCAACCTACTCGGACGGAGATTCCAGTGTCACCTGGCGACCTGCCCCATTACCTCGGCTAGACCGGGGGCTTCAACTCTTCGGAGTACCGAGTGTCGTGGTTCTAAGTCTGACAGTAGAATGGGGGGTAGGAATGGAGAGGCAAGATCCTAGCTATGGAGCAGTTGTACATACAAGGGATTTACGAGTTCAGGCCCTTCTTGGAGGAAGTAACAGCCCTACGTCTCAGAGCCCGGAGGCAGTCGACTGGATTATGTGTGCGTATAGATTACAGGTGTGCGAACCCTTTACACTGAGGAGGGGGTGGCTTATATAGTGTCCGCTGCACCCTCCGCCCTCGCTATGCAGGTTTTAAAGTACATAAAGGTTTGGCGCATCGAAACGCCCTATGTAAAGTGTCATCAATGCCATAAAGACTACTTAATTACGCATCGCTTGGATGCAGAGTGACTCTTGATCTCCTAGTGGTCGAGTGAGTCTTCATGGTCGAGTCCTTTGAGTCCGCCGAGTGAAGTCTCTCTTGGTCGATCGAAGGCAGCCTCTTCTGAGGATGTCCTTGGGAAGGGTACTTAGGACAGGTCCGTGACCCTACCCTAGGTACATGACTTCATCATTAGCCCCCGAACGGATCGAGGTTTGAGTGAGGAAGGAGTTGATAATTTTTCCGACCTGTTTCTGTGTTCTGAACATGTCTCATTTTGGACCAATGATCTTTTTTGTGATGGCAGCAACTTTTCTTTCAGTCGCCTTGATCCATTCCTTTCTTCTGTCGAGTGAACTTTTGAACTTAGTAAACTTCCGAGCGACGGATCGCAGGAAATCTACCGTCTGACAGATTGATCTGCTGTTAGCGGATTTTGTGGGATCCGAATTTTGGGAAGCGCGCGAAGCGGGGCGGACCGCGGCGCTCGGATGGGATAAGGAGTAGACGCCTCAATTTCTGCGCCACCTTTTTTGCCACGTATCACGCGCGCGCGACTGTTTCGGGATGTGATAGGATTGCCCGGGCCTACCTGGCAGCCACTCGGTAGCGTCCTTATATAAGGCGCCAGGCGAGGGTTTTTGAACAGTGCCTTCCCATTCCCCTCTCTGCCCCCTTTGCCTCCGCCCGCTGTGTCTGCTCTCGCCTCCGCCCATTCACTTCTCGTGTGCTTTGCCGGCGACAATGGTGAAGGAGAAGACGGCGGCCTTGGAGCGTGCGAAGAAGGCGACGGCGACGGGGAAGGCAAAGGGAAGGGCGTCCAGTCGGGGCGGATCTTCGTCAAGGTCCCGTCTGCCGCAAGGCTGGGTCCAAGGGGATTGGATCCGCTCGACCATCACCGAGGCGGATCTCAATGACCTGGCCAACGAGGGTCTGATTCCTCACGGGTCAGCAAGGCTCCCGGGGACCGAGTGGCAACCGCAGCCACAGGAGGGTGAGTGCGTTCTTCTAGCTACCACGAGACCGTGGGTTCTCTCTCGCCGAAAGTGTTTTCTTCCGAGTATTTCTGAATTTCTTTGGGGCGCAACTCCACCATTTCAATCCAAATTTCATTGCCTACCTTGCTGCTTTCGTGTCCATGTGTGAGAACTTCCTGGGTTGTCGACCACACTAGGGTCTCTTCAAGCACATATTCATCTGTCGCTCACAGACGGTGAAAAAGGCGAGTCCGGATGATGATAGGACTAAGGTTATTCAGATATGCAGGAGTCTTGGGATTCAGATGAGGAGCAAGAGTACTTTTCCGGCCATGACCCTTCCTGAGTCAGTCAGAGGATGGCAGTCGACCTGGTTCTACTGCCAAGACGAGTTGACGCCAGGGTAGTCGACTGGTCTCCCTCCATTCTCCATGGACCGAGTGAACAAGCCCTCTTCTCTGAAGGTGCTTCCTGAAGAGAAAGCCCAAGTAAAAATGTTGATGGAGCGTGTAGTCCAGCTCGTTCGGGACGGAGTGACGGTATGGATCTTCCGAGGTCTTCTTAGACGGCGATCCAACCGCTTCCAAGATCGAGGCCACCCGATGTGGCTGTACTTGTGGAACCGAGGATGAGACTCGGTCCATCCGTAGCAATCGACGATGCTACACCGGAGAGGTGGATGACCGCAATCACAGGAATAAGGAAAACCTCGAGGGGCTAGGAGGATCCCGCCACTCGACCATTCTACACACCGGACACGGTATGTCCACTTAACCTCAATTGTAATCTTGCTTCATTCATTCTCGCTTTGCTGCAAATCGGTCGATTGACTTTCGCTTTGTTTTGTTGTCGTGCCACCAATGAGTTATACTGATGCCCAATGGAGCGCAAACTCCGATCGAGGAGGAAGGAAGTGGGGCAAAGCCCGAGGAGTGGGATTCGGATGTCGACGATGATGATGAGGGTGATGACTCGTGAGGAGGATGAGGAGGAGGAGGAGGAGGAAGGCGCCCCCGCCGGAAAGACGCCAAGCTTGTCCATGATCCCGCCGACCGAAGCGTGGTAAGGGGTCGCGATCGTCGCAAGAATCGACTAAGCGCCGGACCACTTCTCCGGCGCCGATCGAGAAAGCTCCAAAGCAATCTCGAGTGGCGCCGTCGAAGCCGGGCGAAGGTCTTGTCAAGATGAAGATGGTGATTCCCACTATATCGTGGTAATGGTGCTACTTGAGTCTTCTTTTTCCACATGAATTTAACCTTGGTCGACTCATGAGTTAACCGACTGACTTCTGGAATTGCAGCGCTGCTACTTCTGATACTTCGGCCAGGGCTAAAGATCATGAGATGGAAGACACTGCCACTTCTAAACCTGGTATGATCTTCATAGTTCCGCTCTTCACCGATCGCTCGTTGTCTCTAATTTTGATTCTTTTTCGCAGCTCCATCTAACGTCGTTATTGACCTTCCCGACGACGCACGATGAGGAACCACCGAGGCAGAGGAGGAACAGAAAAACGCTGGCGGCAAGGCGACTCAAGACGTACAAGACTCGAGACACCGGGTCACGAAGGAGAGCACGCCACTCGCCTACCATATCTTTTTGCGGTGACGTTGACGAGTGCTCGCCTCATCGCCGAAAGTGCTGCACAGCCTTCACTTTTCTCGACCCACTACGCCCCGGAGGACCAAGCCAATCTTTGCGAAGAAGCAATACGCCAAAGCGGAGTCATGATGGAGCAAGTGAAGGCTATCCGAGAAGCCAACTAAGCAGCCTATGACGCCAGCTCAGCTCTTCGAGTAATGTTCAGCCACCGCCACCGCTCGCTCGTTAGGATATGATATCTGAAAATTCTTCTTTCTGAAATTCCTAGTGATTGTCCCACACCCACCGGGTGTGTCGATTGAAATTCGGGTTAGTGGGGGCACGCTGAGTGCACCCACCGGGTGTAGTCCCCAAGGCTATGGTGGATCTGGCGGCGCAATCGACCATAGTCTTTATGTCTTAAGTTTTTCCTTTATTCGACTAGGTCAATGGATTCATAGTCCGTGGGGCACGCTGAGTGCACCCACCGGGTGTAGTCCCCGAGACCGTGGTCGATCACCGGCAATGACTACAAATCAAGAACATCTCCCTTTTTTTGTTGGTCGATCGGGTCGACTCTAACTTGATAGAACTAGTGGGGGCACGCTGAGTGCACCCACTGGGTGTAGTCCCCGAGACTATGGTCAAATGTTTGTATTCGGCCGTAGTCTTAGAAACGTATGATTTTTTTCCTTAGTCACTCGGAAGTGAATTGTCTTTGACATTTGTCGATTGGTTCTTCGCAGAAATCCTGTGACCTTGCGGCTCGTTACACTGAGTTGGAGAACAAACACATCCAGCTCGAGCTTGATCTGAAGCTGGCCCAGGAGAACTTAACGAAGGCGAAGGAGGAAGCTAAAGGTATGTTTGGTGAGGCTTTCGACGACTGCCTTTGCCCTCGCTTGTTTCAGTAGTCCGACTTTGTCAGAACTTTTGCAAAGTGAGGGATGCCTCAAGAAGAAAGACCTTGAGTTGGCTGAAATGCGTAAAGCGGCTTTAGAGAAAACCAAGCTCGTAGATGAGAAGCTGGCTTCGGTCACCAAGCTTGAAGAAGAAAACACCAATCTGAAAGCTGCTCCTGATGCTGCCAACAAAGAGGTCAGTCGACTGAAAAGTGATAAGATTTCCCTGAGTGACAAGGCCAATGAGTTGGTGGGAAAGAAGAACGATCTAGAGGTTTATCTGGGCGGGCTCGCCAAGAAGCTATTCCTCATGCTTGAAGGTAATCTTTTGTACCAAACAGATATTTTAACCGTGATCTTTCCATTCGACTGTGGTCTTGACTCGATGGTTGTGCTTGCAGAATTTTGCCAGAACTTTGAAGAGGAGATTGGTCGACTAGAAGTAAACCTAGATCCCATCAACTCTCCTGTGAAGGATGAAGTCGCCATGAACATGCTCCGGCTCAAATCTCGTGTTGCTGCCGTCCTCGATTATCTCGCAAGGCTGAAGGTCGCCACTTCCCGCATCGACACCACACTCTAGCCCAGAGAGACGCTCAAGAATGACCTCGAGTCTCTGATGACTCGATCGAACACGGTCCCAAGTCGAGTGCAGGAGTGGAAGAAGTCTTCGCCAGTGTGGCGCAGATGTTGCCCTATCTTCGCCCGCGCCCATCGCAAGGATGCACGAGAAGACAAGTGGCGGCTCTTAGGGTTGCTAATACCAAGAAGCACGATTCGGTCTTTCGTGGAAACCTTCATCGCCGCCGCCACTCGGATTGCAGATGGAATTGACCGTATGAGTTTGTTGCACCATCCAGCCTCCACGTGAGGGGTAAAAACTTCGAGCTTGATTCTTTAAATTTGCCTCTAGTATGCCGAGTGATTTTGTAACCGACAAACCTTAACAGCTTAGCGCCGAGCACTTTAGGTTCCGTTAGGTGTTATCTCAACTTGGATTCGACGCTTTAACTATGCTTGCATTTGGTTTGAGGTGTCTTTTGCAGTGTTAAAGTGAGATGCTTATTGCAATCGACTTGTTCCCCAATACGCTTAGGCAGCACTGGCTGCAGCTAAGCCCCGAGTGGGAGGTCTGCTCTCCACTCGGTGGGATTTTCAAAACTTAGGCGAGCACCGGCTGCAGCTAAGCCCCGAGTGGGAGGTCCGCTCTCCACTCGGTAGGATTTTCAAAACTTAGGCGAGCACTGGCTGCAGCTAAGCCCCCAAGTGGGAGGTCTGCTCTCCACTGTTGGATTTTCAAAACTTAGGCGAGCACTGGCTGCAGCTAAGCCCCGAGTGGGACGTCTGCTCTCCTTCGGTAGGATTTTCAAAAACTTAGGCGTAGCACTGGCTGCAGCTAAGCCCCGAGTGGGAGGTCCGCTCTCCACTCGGTAGGATTTTATGGCGCCTCTAAAGAATAAGGCTTTAATCGACCTTGTCTTTCTTATGGAGAACACGTTATACTTGTATGAGCTCGAAGGAGAGGGTGGCGATCGACCTGCACCTCGCCCCTCCTTATGGAGCGTGACGCTGTACTTGTGGCGAGCTCGGAGGAGAGGGTAGTAGTCGACCTGCACCTCGTCCTCCTTATGGAGCGCACTTTGTACTTGTGGCGAGCTCGGAGGAGAGGGTAGCAACGACCAAGATCTTGTCCTCCTTATGGAGCGCACGTTGTACTTGTGGCGAGCTCGGAGGAGAGGGCAGCAATGACCTGCACTCTCCTCCTCCTTATGGAGCACATGTTTGAATTTAAACTTAGGTGAGTGTTTAGACTGCAGTTAAGCCTCCGAGTGGGAGGCTGGCTCTCCACTGTAGGATTTTCAAACTTAGGCGAGTACTTGACTGCAGTTAAGCCCCGAGTGAGAGGCTGGCTCTCCACTCGGTAGGATTTTATTGAAACTTAGGCGCAGTACTTGGACTGCAGTTAAGCCCCGAGTGAGAGGCTGGCTCACCACTCGGTAGGATTTTATTGAAACTTAGGCGAGTACTTGGACTGCAGCTAAGCCCCCTAGTGAGAGGCTGGCTCACCACTCGGTAGGATTTTATTGAAACTTAGGCGAGTACTTGGACTGCAGCTAAGCCCCCGAGTGAGGGGCTGGCTCACCACTCTGTAGGATTTTATTGAAACTTAGGCGAAATGGATTCGCAGCTAAGCCCCCGAGTGGGAGGCTGGCTCTCCACTCGGCAAGGATTTTTTTTTACAAACTTAGGCGAAACGGATTCGCAGCTAAGTCACCCACTGAGGGGGAATTTTATTGAACAAATAAAAATGACATCAATCATTGGGGAAATTATGACACTATTACCTTGTGAAACATGAACTATGTATACTTTTATTACAACTCATCCGAGTGAATACTTAGGTGTAAAGGGGCGGAGCAACTCCGCTGCTCCAAGCTCGGGGCTCGCCGATGTTGTGCTCGACGTTGTAGAGACGGTACGCCCGCTAGGAGAACCTTGGTGACGATGAAGGACCTTCCCAAGAAGGAGCAAGCTTGTGTGGAGTTTCACGATCCACTCGGAGAACTAAATCTCCTTCCTGGAAGGCTCGACTCTGCACATTTTTGGCGTGGAAGTGACGCAAGTCTTGTTGGTAAATGGTCGATCGGATCAGAGCCGTCTCCCTTTCTTCCTCTAAAAGGTCGACTGCATCCTGCCGCGCTTGTTCTGCTTCAGCTTCAGTAGAGCTCGACCGAGGAGTGTTAGGAGCAGATCACTCGGCAAGACCGCTTCAGCTCAGAGACCAAGAAGAACGGAGTTCTTCCAGCTGATCGTTAGGCGTGGTCCTTAGACCCCAAAGCACCGAGGAAGTTCGTCGACCCATGCTCCAACAAGATGCTTGAGATCACGATCACCGGGTTTCAACCCTTTGAGAATCAAGCCATTGGCCCGCTTTGCTTGACCATTCGACCGGGATGGGCGATCAAGCATAGTCGACTGGTGCCCCGAGATGTGCGTAACGCCTGAATTCTTCTCAATCAAAGTTTGACCCATTATCGATGATGATGCTGTGGGACACCATATCTGAATATCAATTCTCGATGAAGTCGACGACAGCAGATCAAGCGCCAAGGTTCTTGATGGGTTTAGCCTCGATCGACTTGGTGAACTTGTCGACTGCTACCAGCACATGTGTAAAACCGCTTCGGCCTGTTCTCAAGGGTCCAACCATATCCAATCCCCATACTGCGAAGGGCCAGACGAGTGGTATGTTTTTCAGAGCTGATGCAGGCTTGTGTGACATGTTGGAGTAAAATTGACATCCCTCACACTTGTCGACTATCTCCTTTGCCATTTCATTCGCTCTTGGACAATAAAATCCGGCTCGGTATGCTTTGGCCATGATGGTCCGAGAGGAAGCATGATGGCCATAGGTCCCCGAGTGGATGTCATCAAGGATTATCCCACCTTCTTCTGGCGTTATGCACTTCTGACCAACTCCAGCCGCGCTCTCTCTGTATAGCTGCCCCTTGATCACGGTAAAGGCCTTGGATTGGCGGACGATCTGTCGAGCCTCTTCCTCGTCCTCCGGGAGCTCTTTTCTCAAGATATACGCGATATATGGTACTGTCCAATCAGGAGTGATCACTAAAGCCTCCATGACCAAGTCGACCACTGCTGGAACTTCAACTTCAGTCAGATCTGTAGCACTCTTGGGCTGCGGAGCTTCTTCGGTAAAAGGATCTTCTTTGACTGATAGAGTATGGATATGCTCCAAGAACACATTATCGAATGGCTTCTCTTGGAACCTATTTTCGCTAAATCATCACCACTTGATTTTTCGTTGGGTCTATGATGGAGCTCTAACCTTCGAACTCCTTTTCAAGCTTCCTCATCGCATTGCAAGATCCAATCATGGCTGGGCTTCTAACGCCCCACCCTTCATCACTTGGTCGACCACCAAATCTGAGTCGCTATAAACCATAAGGAGACGGACGCCGAGCGAAATGGCCATGCGCAACGCATACAAAAGGGCCTCGTATTCTGCTTCATTGTTGGAGGAATCAAAGTGAATCTGGAGCACATATCCGAGCTTATCTCCTCCGGGGAAACCAAAACTACCCCAAAGACCGAACCATTTAACATCTTAGAACCATTAAAGAACATGGTCCAATGCTCTGAGTGAACTTGAGTCGGCTGCTGCTGTTCAATCCACTCGGCAAGGAAATCTGCTATTGCTTGGGACTTAATGGCTTTCTTTGCCTCAAACTTGATATCAAGGGGAAGGAGTTCAATCGCCCATTTTGCCACTCGACCAGTTGCATCTCTATTGTGCAGAATCTCTGAAAGCGGGGCGTCACTGACGACTGTAATGGAATGATCAGAGAAATAATGAGCAACCTTCTTTGTGGTCATGTAGATCCCATACACAAGCTTCTGATAATGAGGATATCTTTGCTTTGATGGAGTCAAAACTTCAGAGAGATAATACACTGGGCGCTGAACTTTGAAGGCTTTCCCTTCTTCTTCCCGCTCGACCGTAAGCATCGTGATGCACGACTTGTCCTGTGGCTGCAATATAAAGCAACAGAGGCTCTTTGCTGATTGGAGCAGCAAGCACCGCTAGGTGGAGAGCAGACTTTTAGCTCGGCAAACGCTGCATCGCTTCGAGTCCACTCAACACGTCCGCTTCTTCATCACCGGTAAAGAGGCAATGCCTTTTCACCGAGGAGAGAGATGAATCAACTTAACGCGGCCAAGCATCCAGTAAGCTTCCGGACATCGTGCACTCACACAGGGCGTTTCATTCGGAGTATAGTGCCAACTTTTTCGGTTAGCGCCGATTCCTCATTCGAAACGAAAACCGAGTAACTTTCCACCGAACTCAATGTGCACTTTGATGGATTGAGCTTGATATCATACCTCCCGAGATTGGCAAATGTTTCAGCTAGGTCACCAACAGGTCGGAACCCTTTCGTGATTTGACCACAATATCATCCATGTACGCTTCAACGCTCCGACCGATCCGAGTGAGTAAACACTTCGATCATCCTCATGAAAGTGGCTCCGCATTCTTGAGGCCGAATGGCATGGTGACATAGCGTAGCACCGAATGGAGTGATGAAAGCTGTTTAGATCTCATTCGTCCATACAGCACGGATCTCGATGGTATCCGAATAGGCGCCTAGAAAAGACAATCTCTCACATCCCGCAATGAAGTCGACAATTTGGTCGATGCGAGGGAGAGGAAAATGATCTTCGGCAGGCCCGATTGATGTGTTTGAAATCAATGCACATGCGGAGTGACTTGTCCTTCTTGGGAACCATGACGACATTGGCGAGCCACTCGGAGTGGTATATCTCTGATAAACTCGCCGCCAACAATGAGCCACCTCCTCGCCAATGGCCTTTCTCTTCTGGACGGCGGACCGTCGAAGATGTTCTTTGACAGGTTTTGTTGTTGAGTCGACTCTAAGGCGATGCTCAGCCAGCCCCCTGGGAACACCCGACCAGCAGGCTTCCATGCAAAGATGTCCCAGTTCTCATGGAGGAACAGGATGAGCGCTTCTTCCTATTTAGGGTCGAGTGTTGTGGAAATGTGAGTCGGAGCTGCATTGCGGTCTGTCAGGTGAATGTGAACGGGCTTCGTCTCACCGGACGACTGAAATGCTGATTCTGTGGCAGGCTTCTTGGCCCACAACAAATCACTCGGATCCGCATTTTTCTTGTACCCCTCCAGCTCTACCATTGTTATCTGGGAACCGGCAATTTTCGAACCTTTCTGGAAACACTCTTCTGCCTTCTTCCGATTACGAGTGATAGTGATCACGCCCTTGGGCCAGGCATCTTCAGTTTAAGGTACACGTAACATGGTCGAGCCATGAACCGTGCGTAAGCTGGTCTCCCCAAAATAGCGTGGTAAGCACTCTGAATATCCACGACTTCAAACGTCAGCCTCTCTTTGCGGAAATGCTTCGAGTCACCGAACACCACGTCCAGAGCTATTTGGCCGAGTGACTCAGCCTTCTTTCCAGGTATAACTCCATGAAAACTCATGTTGTTGGCGCCACCGACATCGAATGCCCATTCCTTTCAGCGCCTCCAAGATACAATATGTTCATCCACTACCACCATCCATTAGCACCTTCGTCACCGAGTGCCTTCGACGACCGGGTCGACCACCAAAGCTTGCCTCCCAGGGGTGGCTATATGAGTTGGGTGATCGGACTGGTCGAATGTAATGGGAGTTTGGGACCATCTCAGATAGTCAAGGCCACCGGGCGACTATATTCACCTCTCGTTGATAACCTTCAATCGGCTTTTTCTTTCCACGTCGGCAAAGATCATCAGAGTGGAGTTAACATGAGGATATCCTCCAGCACTGTCCTCCTTGTCCTCAACTTTGTCCGACTACTTTTCCTTGTCCTTGGGCTGTTTACCTTGGAACTGTTGGATCAAGAGCCGGCACTAGCGAGTGGTATGCTTCGGGTATATGAAATTACCCTCCTCGTCTTTCTTCGTGTGGATGTGGCACGGCAGATCCATCACGCCATTTCCTTCTTTATCCTTCACCTTCTTGGGGTTCCAGGATCCTTTGGGTTTTCCTTGAACTTTCCTCGAGTCACGGCCGAGCCTCTCCAGAGCCATCGCTCGGCCTTCCGCTTCGCTCCGATCGAATTTCCTTTCTTCGATCGACTAGGCTTGTACTTGCCGCCCGAGTCGGTCCTCCTCTTCACTATTGGCGCATTTGGTGGCAATTTCCATCATTCGACTCTGTGGTCATATCACCGTCCGACCAAACTTCAAACTTAACTCTCTCGTTTTAACACCATCCTTGAAGGCACAGATCGCCTAATGATCGACACGCTTCCACGGTATGATGCAAAGTGATCCATCTCTCGAATGTAATCTCTCAAGGTTTCATTCGACTTCAGACGCAAACTTGCAGCTCACAATCTAGTGGTCGCTGCAAGTTCCTCGAATGTCTCGACGAACACTGGAAAGATCTTCCCAAGTGTAAATGCTGCTAGGAGCTAATCGATTCAACCACGCCTAGCCGAACCTTCCAAAGATGAGTGGTAATGCTTCATAGCCACCTCGCCATTCCCGCCGCCAATCTGACCGCCACTCGGTAGTCTTCAAGCTAGGTTTCGTGCTTGACTCACCGTGAACTTACTTACTCCAACCGCCAACCTGAAGTTGGGGGAATCACCGCGCTCGATAGCCCCCGCTGAAACATTCGACTCAAACATGGACTCGGCTGCTAGTGGGCGATCTCCGCTATGGCTAACTCGATGAGCCCTGTCCGATCGACTGGACCTTGCACAATGATGGACCGCGGTCAAAGCCTGGTTCTTCGGGTCGACCAGAGCTCTTCGCCTAATACCGAGCTGGTGCTCGCATCTTGCCGCCGATGGGCGAAGACCCACCTCTTGGGGAGAAGCAGGCACTCGACGCCTATCATCACGATCGAATCGGTCATCAGATTGGTCACGCCGACCTTCCTGCCCCTTGCGCCATGGAGGCGATCTTGGGCTGTGAGCCGATCGAATCAGATTCGAGCGATGGATCGATCGTGAATTTGCTTGCGGATCGTGACATACCTGAATTCTGATCTCCGCTGCTCGAGCAAACTCGACCGTGATTGCCTCTGCCAGCCTCCGACTGAGAGGGCTGAATTTACTCTGCTATACGGGCTGCAGCTGCTAAATTTTTAATCGGGGTTCGATATACCTGAGTCGGCTGCGGGAAGAGTTGACGTCGACAGGAGTCGGGTACTCGTTGCCGCACACGCTCGTCAAGTGCTCGCTGGAGGTTCTCCAGTCGAGTGCATTCAGCCAAGTTGGCCAAACGTGCCTCCTCCAAGGCGCGAGCCTCGGGAGTTTCTCCTGTGATGGGAGTATGCAGGGCATCCACGTTCCTGCGGCGAAGTTCTTCCCTTTGTAGGGAAGTAAGTGGCTCGGGTTGATATTCCTCATGGGCCCGAGCGGGTCGCTTCCACCGCCCATCCCGCTGCCGCTGGGAAGCCGGAGGGCTACGAGGCCCATTGACCATCAAGACCTCCGCCGCCGGATCGCTCGCTGTCGCAGACTCGGATGCGGCTCTCATGAGCCACCGACAGATCAAATAGGTCAGAGAGATTCGTCGGGCTCGATTGCCACGACTTGGTGGTGGCCGATCGGCGAGCCACCGAGTGTCTCACCCACCGCTGGAGCCTCGACCACCAGAGCGCTTTTACCAAGGGAGACAGGAGGAGGACGATGTGGGTGTCGGCCGATACGGAGTCGACGGTTGCCGCAGCAGAACGCCGCGGACACACGCCCGAAAATGCGTCGCCCCGCGGACGGGAAGCGCGTCGATGTCGAGTGGAGCCTCCTGGAGCCAAGCGGAGTCTTCGGCGACAAAGGTGAGCGTGCCGAGACGGATCTCACAGCCCTCGACCAAAACGCCACCAGAAACCATGATGAAGGCAATCGGAACAATTGCAACTTCTCCAAAAATCGCTAAGACACCGGCCCCAAGGTGGGCGTCAGCTATCGTGGTTCTATGTCTGACAGTAGAATGGGGGTAGGAATGGAGAGGCAAGATCCTAGCTATGGAGCAGTTGTACATACAAGGGATTTACGAGTTCAGGCCCTTCTCGGAGGAAGTAACAGCCCTACGTCTCGGAGCCCGGAGGCAGTCGACTGGATAATGTGTGCGTATAGATTACAGGGGTGCAAACCCTTTACACTGAGGAGGGGGTGGCTTATATAGTGTCCGCTGCACTCCTCCGCCCTCGCTATGTAGGGTTTTAAAGTACATAAAGGTTTACGCATCGAAACGCCCTATGTAAAGTGTCATCAATGCCATAAAGACTACTTAATTACAGACCGTTTGGATGCATAGTGACTCTTGATCTCCTAGTGGTTGAGTGAGTCTTCATGGTCGAGTCCTTTGAGTCCGTCGAGTGAAGTCTCTCTTGGTCGACTGGAAGGCAGCCTCTTCTGAGGATATCCTTGGGAAGGGTACTTAGGACAGGTCCATGACCCTACCCTAGGTACATGACTTCATCACCGAGCTCTTTGCTCGGCCACATCGGGCTTGGGGGCTGATACCTTGACCCGCACCAAGCTCGGACCGCTTCATCAATGCCGAACACATTAACCAGCTAAGTCGCTTTCATGCTCAGAAATTCCCAGTTTTAAAGTTTGTTCAGTTCGACCAAGCATTATAGTTTTTGGCAACAAGTTGTTTGTGAAAAAATTCCTTGTCATAACTTTGTTTGTGACACACAAATTCAAATACCTCGTTTACTTGGGGGCTTCCTTTATGAAGCCTTTCCTCTTGCATATGATTATACTTGTATGGCTTCGTTCCTTGTTCGTGTATTACGCCACAATATGCACCATGTTGACTTAAGTGTTCCACAAGCTGGGTTGCCTTGCTCCTATGTTTACCCCTTCGTTCCCAATTGTTCGGCTAGGGAGTAAAGGGAGCACCTCTGCGATTGTCACGATTGGGTCATCCGAGCTCGAACCTCAGACTGGGTGAAGCCGAAAGCTAGCGCTCTTATTGTTTTCAATTATGGCCGGCACACAACGGAACTCATGAGTACAAAAAATCTATTGCACAAGTTTCATAGTGACAATGAGCAACCGAAGAAAGGTATCAGTGGATGTACTATTTTCTTCGAAGATGCTTCTTACACTTCGCCAAGAATATAGCATAAGTTCCCCGAAAGCGCTTTGTCTCGTTATGCCTTTATGACCTGATTGCCTGGTTATCGGAAACACCGTTGATATTCTCAACAGGTGGAGTACATAACACTTTTCGTTCCTTAACCGAAGAGGGAGAAGCCGATGGTCGGTTAAGAAACGTTTATAGTTCGGGTGAACACAGATATGATATAAGTACTTCGGTACATACAATCATTATACATAAAAATTCTTTTACCCAAGTCACTTGGGGGCTCTTAAATTTATATGAGCCATTTATAATAAATGATTTCTTCCTAGTCATTGCAAAGTCTTTTTCTATCACTCCTTTTTCGACGCGAGTGTGTGGTCAATAGCCGGGGAGCCTAATTTCTCTCTCAAAGCCGCTAGAGTTTAGTTTGCTAAATTGGCCTAACAAGAAGTACTCTGCCTTAGGGATAGCAGGTTGAAGCCGTAGGCTGACCCGCTTGAAGTCTCAAGATAGGATGTGTCATATTAAAGCACGACATAAGCACGTTTTTTTCTCTCTAAGACCAATTTTCGGATTGGCACTGAACACTTGATCTAGTTCGGACATCAAATTTTTACTGCAGTTTTTTGATTCTCCAAGGTTATGGCACTTTTAAACTATTTGTGTGTTTCCAGCATAAGTATCGCAGTGCAACGCCGGACACCTTTAGAAATTCGGCAAAAACACTCTCGGATATTGCTATATATGCATCGGTTTCGAATTGTGTCTTCGGTCAATAGTTGGGTTGCTCGGCCCCTGTGCTTGCCTCCTACGTTTCGCTTTGTTCGGCTAGGTGTGCAAAGGGAGAACCACACTACTAGGAAAAGGGCTATAGATAGGATTGATACTAATGGCGCACCAGGTAAGTAGTGTGCCACTACTATATACTAATGGCGACGGTTAGAGGTGCGCCATTAGTGTGGAAGGCACTGTATGTAGTACCGTGAGAATATATGAAACTCCTTCAAAATTAAAATAAAGCACAAAAGAAATAAAACAATACAAATTAAACAGAAAATGTGTTTAGGGGGCTAAACCCTAAACTCAAAGCGGCTTTAGTCTGGTTATTGAAGAACCGCGATTAAAGGTCCTCCGCCGACGGTCATCGCCACGTGACGGTTGCTTAGTCATGTTTAGCGCCGCGATTAGCAATGCGCTTATTAGTTGGTCGCGCGTCAGCAATGATTAATTAAGTAGCTGCTAACCATGCACTAAAGGCCTTTTTCCACCAAAGGTCTCGCTGGTCCGCCGTGCTATTTCCTGTTCGCAAGTTCATCCGGAATCAATCTCATACTACCAATCTGATTTGATCTGTGGTGGCGACTGCCGTACATCTGCTGTCCACATGAAGACCGCAGATGATTAGGTCAATCGAGCTACTGCCGTACGTCTGCTGTCCACGTGAACACCGCACGAATCAGGTGTTGTTTATGCACGTACGCTTGCTGCTGCTCTACGCGAGAAGAGCCGGGGCGTGCTAGCACTCCGGGTCTCGAGGTGGACCAATCGGGGAGCACCCTGAGCCCCTGACCACCACTTGATTACGCACTAGTACTAGTTCTGAAAACTAGTACTACTACTTCACGTGGAGCACTGAGCACATGGCAAGTTTTCTTCCCTAAAATCACTATGGGCACTAGGAGATCACAGGAAGACTTAACTTCTCACTCTCTTTTTCTACCTTATTTAATCGTATCTCTTCCTTATTAAATTATAAGCCTTGAGGAAATAGACTACTTAAATAAGCAGTTTATCTTTGGATCCGTACTTATCAAAGAACGCATGATACTAATTGTTTCCTAATTTTTAAGGTCGGACCATTGTGCGAGCTTGCCTTGATAAGTTCGGCTCATCATTAAAGAGAGCTCCTTCGCTGCTCCAACCTGCCTATCTTCTCGGTAGCCCGGTTTGCCATGCGCCGACTGACAAACACCTCGTCAAGATCAAACGATAAAAACAAGAGAGCAATCCGAACGGCGGTGAACCAACCGAGGAGATGACACAGTACTGTACATGGCATGCATTTAGCCGACAATAGTCCGGCTCAGCACAGTCACAGGAGATCCGATCATTATTTCTCTTCCTTCATTACTATATTAAAAGGCAATCTATACTTTTCGCTAATCATCTTCCTTTATGCACTTTCCACGCAAGTCCGCCTAGTATTACTAGGACTGCTTGTGTCCACGTAATAGGAGGGGCACATGTTTTTCTTGGTACTGCCATAGCAATGACGTGGAGATAATGACCTCGAGCACACAACAGGAGATTTGCTAATTTTCCTTTTAATTCAATACCTATGTAGTCGACCGCTGGTTGTCTTTTACTTTTTCTGACAAATACCAGAATAAAAGTGCTACTACGCATATCGAGGATTGGCTTTAAAGATGTTCGCACGGATCAGCCTGGTCGGTGCTCGGTCTCACATACGCTGCTATGCTCGTGTTGTATTTTTCCAAATTATTCGCTTAGCATTATTATACATAGAATATTTTTGTCGGCCTCGCACTACATCATTTTAAGAGAAATTCTACCGACGCTTGTACTTGCATCACCCGCCAGCCTCTCACAACTGGTAGGCCGACCTTCACGACATCGCCATGCCACGACGCCAACGCTACCATCGAGCTAGCCTCAAAGACTCAAGCCATATTTACTAAACTTTTTTGCATAAATTAATTATGCACCTTTTTCATTATTATTCTTTGGTTTGCACTATTTTACATGTGCAGCAATTGACTTAGATCGGGCCGCACTATCCCTTTGGCGTGGTGTCCTCGCCGCCCACCTCCATCGACCGAAGTTGCCGCTTTTGAGCGTTGTCCTGTTGGCAACCACGCATCGTCGCCGCTTCATCAACCTACTTGGACGGAGATTCCAGTGTCACCGCGACTCGCCCCATTACCTCGCTAGACTGGGCTTCAACTCTTCGGAGTACCGAGTGTCGTGGTTCTAAGTCCGAAGAGAATGGGGTAGGAATGAGAGGCAAGATCCTAGCTATGGAGCAGTTGTACATACAAGGGATTTACGAGTTCAGCCCTTCTTGAGGAAGTAATGCCCCACGCCTCGAGTCCCGAGGGGCCGACCGATTATGTGTGCGATAGATTAGTGTGTGAATCCTTTACACCGAGGAGGGGTCTTATATAGTGTCCGCCAAACTTCTCCTACTCGCTAAAGGTTTTAAAGTACATAAAGGTTTGGCGCATCGAAACGCCCTATGTAAAGTGTCATCAATGCCATAAAGACTACTTAATTACAGACTGCTTGATGCAGAGTGACTTGATCTCCTAGTGGTCGAGTGAGTCTTCATGGTCGAGTCCTTTGAGTCCGGCCGAGTGAAGTCTCTCTTGGTCGATCGAAGGCAGCCTCTTCTCGAGGATGTCCTTGGGAAGGGTACGACAGTCCGTGACTCCCTACCCTGTACATGACTTTCATTAGCCCCTAACGGATCGAGGTTTGAGAGGAAGGAGTTGATAATTTTTCCCACCGCTTCGTGTTCAACATGTCTCATTTTGGACCAATGATCTTTCTTCGTGATGGCAGAATTTTCTTTCAACTTTGATCCATTCCTTTCTTCCGCCGAGTGAACTTTTGAACTTAGTAAACTTCCGAGCGACGGATCGCAGGAAATCTACCGTCGATGATTGATTCGCTGCAGCGGATTTTGTGGGATCCACGGAAGGCTGGCGAAGCGGACCAAGGGCGCCGGATGGGATAAGGAGACGCCAATTTCAGCGCCACCTTTTTTTGCCACGATCACGCGCTGCGATCAAGCCGGATGTGATAGGATTGCCCGCCACCGGCAGCCACCGGTAGAGCGCCTTATATAAGGCGCCAAAGCGAGGGTTTTTGAACGTGCCTTCCCATTCTCTCTCGCCTCCCCTTTGCCTGCCCACAAATCGCCCGCCCGCCCATTCACTTCTCGTGCTTTGCCGCATGATAATGGTGAAGGAGAAGACGGCGCCTTGGAGCGGCGAAGGCGACGGCGACGGGAAGGCAAAGGGAAGGGCGCCCATGGGCGGATCTTCGCCAAGGTCCCGCCGCAAGGCTGTCCAGGATTGATCCGCCACCATCACCGAGGCGGATCTCAATGACCTGGCCAACGAGGGTCCGATTCTCACGGTCGCAAGCTCTCGGGACCGAAAAACCGCAGCAGCCGTGGAGGGTGAGTGTGTTCTTCTAGCTACTCACGAGACCGTGGGTTCTCTCTCGCCAAAGTTTTCCCAGTATTTCTGAATTTCTTGGGGCGAACTCCACCATTTCAATCCAAATTTCATTGCCTACCTTGCTGCTTTCGGTCCATGTGTGAGAACTTGGTTGTCGCACACTAGGGTCTTTCACACATATTCACCGTCGCCACAGACGGTGAAAAAGGCGGTCCGGATGATGATAGGACTAAGGTTATTCAGATGTGCGGGGTCTTGGGATTCAGATGAGGAGCAAGAGTACTTTTCCGCCATGACCCTTCCCCGAGTCGCCAGAGGATGGCAATGACCTGGTTCTACCGCCAAGACGAAAGGACGCTGTGGTAGTCGATCGGGTCTCCTCCATTCTCCATGGACCGAGTGAACAAGCCCTCTTCTCTCAAGGTGCTTCCTCAAGAGAAAGCCCAAGTAAAATGTTGATGGAGCGTAGTCCACTCTGCTCGGACGGAGGACGGGTATGGATCTTCCGAGGTCTTCCTAGACGGGCGATCCAACCGCTTCCAGACGAGGCCACCCGATGTGGTTGTATCGGGAACCGAGGATGAGACTCGTCCATCCGAAAGCCGACGATGCTACACCGAGAGGTGGATGACTGCAATCAGTGGAATAAGGAAAACTCGAGGGGCTAGGAGGATCCCACACTGACCATTCTACACACCGACACGGTATGTCCACTTAACCTCAATTGTAATCTTGCTTCATTCATCTCGCTTGCTGCAAATCGTCGATCGATTTCGCTTTGTTTTGTTGTCGCCACCAATGAGTTATACTGATGCCCAATGGAGCGCAAACTCCGATCGAGGAGGAAGGAAGTGGGGGCAAAGCCCGAGGAGGGATTCGATGTCGACGATGATGATGAGGGTGATGACTCGTGAGGAGGATGAGGAGGAGGAGGAGGAGGAAGGCGCCTCCCGCCGGAAAGACGCCAAGCTTGTCCATGATCCCGCCGACCGAAAGGCAGGGGGGTCGCGATCGTCACAATGTAATTGCCGACCACTTCTCCGGCGCCGATCGAGAAAGCTCCAAAGCATCCGAAAGTGGCTGCCATGTAATAAGGTCTTAAGATGAAGATGGTGATTCCCACTATATCGTGGTAATGGTGCTACTTGAGTCTTTTTCCACATGAATTTAACCTTGGTCGACTCATGAGTTAACCGATCGACTGGAATTGCAATGCTACTCGATATCGCCGGCTAAAGATCATGAGATGGAAGACACCGCCACTTCTAAACCTGGTATGATCTTCATAGTTCCGCCTTCACGATCGCTCGTTGTCTCTAATTTTGATTCTTTTTCGCAGCTCCATCTAACGTCAGTATTGACCTTCCGACGACGCATTTATGAGGAACCATCGAGGCGCAGAGGAGGAACAGAAAACGCTCCGCCGGCAAGGCGACTAAGACGTACAAGACTCGAGACACCGTCACGAGGGAGAGCACGCCACTGCCTACCATATCTTTTTGCGGTGACGTTGACGAGTCTCATCGCCGAAAAGTCGCACAGCCTTCACTTTCTCGACCCACTACGCCCCGGAGGACCGCCGTAAGCCGCGAAGAAGCAATACGCCAGCGGGAGTCATGATGGAGCAAGTGAAGGCTATCCGAGAAGCCAACTAAGCAGCCTATGACGCCAGTTCAGCCAGAGTAATGTTCGTGCCGGCCACACCGCTCGCTCGTTAGGATATGATATCTCAAAATTCTTCTTTCTGAAATTCCTAGTGATTGTCCTACACCCACCGGGTGTGTCGATTGAAATTCGTTAGTAGGGGGGCACGAGTGCACCCACCGGTGTAGTCTCAAGGCTATGGTGGATCACGCACGTAACCATAGTCTTTATGTCTTAAGTTTTTCCTTTATTCGACTAGGTCAATGGATTCATAGTCCCGTGGGGGCACGCTGAGTGCACCCACCGGTGTAGTCCCCAGACCGGGTCGATCACGGGCATGATCACACATCAAGAACATCTCCCTTTTTTTGTTGGTCGATCGGTCGACTCTAACTTGATAGAACTAGTGGGGCACGCTGAGCACCCACGGTGTAGTCCCCAGACTATGGTCAAATGTTTGTTCGGCCGTAGTCTTAGAAACGTATGATTTTTTTCCTTAGTCACTGAAGTGAATTGTCTTTGACATTTGTCGATTGGTTCTTCGCAGAACTTGACCTGTAAGCTCGTTAATCGAGTTGGAGAACAAACACATCCAGCTCGAGCTTGATCTGAAGTGGCCCAGAGAACTTAACGAAGGCGGGAGGAAGCTAAAGGTATGTTTGGTGAGGCTCGATTTAACGCCTTTGCCCTCGCTTGTTTCAGTAGTCCGATTTGTCAGAACTTTTTGCAAAGTGAGGGATGCCTCAAGAAGAAAGACCTTGAGTTGGCTGAAATGCGTAAAGCGGCTTTAGAGAAAACCAAGCTCGATGAGAAGTCGGGTCGTCACAAGCTTGAAGAAGAAAACACCAATCTGAAAGCTGCTCCTGATGTCGCCAGAGGTCACCGATCAAAAGTGATAAGATTTCCGAGTGACAAGGCCAATGAGTTGGTGGGAAAGAAGAACGATCTAGAGGTTTATCCGGGCGGCTCGCCAAGAAGCTATTCCTCATGCTTGAAGGTAATCTTTGTACCAAATGATATTTTAACCGTGATCTTTCCATTCGATCGTGGTCTTGACTCGATGGTTGTGCTTGCAGAATTTTGCCGTAACTTTGAAGAGGAGATTGGTCGACTAGAAGTAAACCTAGATCCCATCAACTCTCCCCGTGAAGGATGAAGTCGCCATGAACATGCTCCGCTCAAATCTCGTGTTGCTGCCCCTCGATTATCTCGCAAGGTCAAGGTCGCCACTTCCCGCGATCGACACCACACTCGCCCGTAGAGACGCCTCCCACGACCTCAAGTTCGATGACTCGACCAACACGGTCCCAAGTCGAAAGCAGGAGTGGAAGAAGTCTTCGCCAGTGTGGCGCAGATGTTGCCCTATCTTCCGCCCGCCCCATGCAAGGATGCACGAGAAGACAAGTCGGCGGCTTTAGGGTTGTTAATAAGAAGCACGACGTCTTTCGTGGAAACCTTCATCGCCGCTGCCACTCGGATTGCATGGAATTGACCAGTATGAGTTTGTTGCACTATCCAGCCTCCACTGTGAGGGTAAAAACTTCTCGAGCTTGATTCTTAAATTTGCCTCGTATGCCGAAAGATTTTGTAACCGACAAATTAACAGCTTAGCGCTCGAGCACTTTAGGTTCCGTAGGTGTTATCTCGAACTTGGATTCGACGCTTTAACTATGCTTGCATTTGGTTTGAGGTGTCTTTTGCGTGTTAAAGTGAGATGCTTATTGCAATCGACTTGTTCCCCAATACGCTTAGGCGCACTGGTCACTTAAGCCCCGAGTGGGAGGTCCGCTTCTCCACTGGGATTTTCAAACTTAGGCGAGCACTGGCTGCAGCTAAGCCCCGAGTGGGAGGTCCGCCTCCACTGTAGGATTTTCAAAACTTAGCGAGCACTGGCTGCAGCTAAGCCCCCAAGTGGGAGGTCTGCTTCCACTGTTGATTTTCAAAACTTAGGCGAGCACCTGGCTGCAGCTAAGCCTCGAGTGGGACGCCCAAGCCCGCCGGTAGGATTTTCAAAACTTAGGCGTAGCACCGGCTGCAGAAGCCCCGAGTGGGAGGTCCGCTTCCACTCAGTAGGATTTTTATGCCTCTAAAGAATAAGGCTTTAATCGACCTTGTCTTTCTTATGGAGAACACGCTATACTTGTGGCGAGCTCGAAGGAGAGGGTGGCGATCGACCCGCACTCGCCCCTCCTATGGAGCGACGCTGTGCAGGCGAGCTCGAGGAGAGGGTAGTAGCTCACCTGCACCTCGCCTCCCTATGGAGCGACTTTGTACTTGTGGCGAGCTGGAGGAGAGGGTAGCAATGACCAAGATCTTCTCTTATGGAGCGCACGTTGTACTTTGTGGCGAGCTCTGAGGAGAGGGCAGCATGACTAAGACTGCCTCTTATGAGGAGCACATGTTTGAATTTAAACTTAGGTGAGTGTTTAGACTGCAGTTAAGCCTCCCGAGTGGGAGGCTGCTCCACTCGTAGGATTTTCAAACTTAGGCTAGTACTTGACTGCAGTTAAGCCCCGAGTGAGAGGCTGCTCTCCACTGTAGGATTTTATTGAAACTTTAGGTAGTACTTGACTGCAGTTAAGCCCCGAGTGAGAGGCTGGCTCACCACTGGGTAGGATTTTATTGAAACTTAGGTAGTACTTGGATCAGCAGCTAAGCCCCCTAGTGAGAGGCTGGCTCACCACTGCAGGATTTTATTGAAACTTAGGCTAGTACTTGATCGCAGCCTAAGCCCCGAGTGAGGGGCTGGCTCACCACTCAGGATTTTATTGAAACTTAGGCTAAATGGATTCTTAGAAGCCCCCGAGTGGGAGGCTGGCTCCACCGGCAAGGATTTTTTACAAACTTAGGCTAAACGGATTCGCAGCTAAGTCACCCAATCGAGGGGAATTTTATTGAACAAATAAAATGACATCAATCATTGGGGAAATTATGACACTATTACCTTGTGAAACATGAACTACGTAAGTATTTTTTACAACTCATCCGAGTGAATACTTCGTGTAAAAGGGCGGAGCAACCTCGCTGCCCAAGCTCGCCTTGGATGTTGTGCTCGACGTTGTAGAGACGCACGCCCGCTGTGGAGAACCTTGGTGACGATGAAGGACCTTCCCAAGAAGGAGCAAGCCAGGTGGAGCTCACGATCCACTCGAGAACTAAATCTCCTTCCGGAAGGCTCGACCGACATTTTTGGCGGAAGTGACGCAAGTCTTGTTGGTAAATGGTCGATCGGATCGAGCCGCCTCCCTTTCTTCCTCTAAAAGGTCGATCGATCCTCGCCGCGCTTTGTTCCGCTTCAGCCAGAGCTAGAGCTCCGAGGAGTGTTGTGGAGCAGATCACCGCAAGACCGCTTCAGCCAGAGACCAAGAAGAACGGAGTTCTTCCAGCTGATCAGTTAGGCGTGGTCCTTAGACCCCAAAGCACCGAGGGAAGTTCGTCGACCCATGCTCCAACAAGATGCTTGAGATCACGATCACCGGGTTTCAACCCTTTGAGAATCAAGCCATTGACCCGCTTGCTTGACCATTCGACCGGGATGGGCGATCGATAGCAGTCGACTCGGTGCCCCGAGATGTGCGTAACGCCTCAATTCTTCTCAATCAAAGTTTGACCCATTGTCTGATGATGCTGTGGGACACCATATCCGAATCAATTCTCTGATGAAGATAAAGAGTACCGCGCCAAGGTTCTTTATGGGTTTAGCCTCGATCGACTTGGTGAACTTGTCGATCGCTACAAAGACATGTGTAAAACCGCCTGCCTGTTCTCAAGGGTCCAACCATATCCAATCCCCATACCGCGAAGGGCCGATTTAGTGGTATGTTTTTCAGAGCTGATGCAGCTTGTGTGACATGTTGGAGTAAAATTGACATCCTCACACTTGTCGACTATCTCCTTTGCCATTTCATTCGCTTGACAATAAAATCCGCTGTATGCTTTGGCCACGATGGTCCGAGAGGAAGCATGATGGCCATAGGTCCCTCGAGTGGATGTCATCAAGGATTATCCCACCTTCTTCCTCGCTATGCACTTTCGACCAACTCCACCGCCTCTCTGATAGCTGCCCTTGATCACCGTAGAAGGCCTTGGATTGGCTGGACGATCCGTCGAGCCTCTTCCTCGCCCTCCGGAGCTCTTTTTTCAAGATATACGCGATATATGGTAACGTCTCAATCAGAGTGATCACTAAAGCCTCCATGACCAAGTCGACCACGCCGAACTTCAACTTCGCCGATTCAGAGCACTTTGGGCCATGGAGCTTCTTCGTAAAACGATCTTCTTTGATCGATAGAGTATGGATATGCTCCAAGAACACATTATCGAATGGCTTCTCTTGGAACCTATTTTTAAATCATCACCACTTGATTTTTCCGTTGGGTCTATGATGGAGCTCTAACCTTCGAACTCCTTTTCAAGCTTCCTCACCGCATTGCAAGATTCAAATATGGCTGGGTCTAACGTCCACCCTTTCATCACTTGGTCGACCACCAAATCTGAGTCGCTATAAACCATAAGGAGACTGACGCCGAGTTTAAATGGCCATGCAACGCATACAAAAGGGCCTCAGATTCTGCTTCATTGTTGGAGGAATCAAAGTGAATCGAGCACATATCCGAGCTTATCTCCTCCTGGGGAAACGAAAACTACCCCAGACCGAACCATTTAACATCTTAGAACCATTAAAGAACATGGTCCAATGCTCCGAGTGAACTTGAGTCGGCCGCTTGCTCAATCCACTGCAAGGAAATCTGCTATTGCTTGGGACTTAATGGCTTTTGCCTCAAACTTGATATCAAGGGAAGGAGTTCAATCGCCCATTTTGCCACTCGACCAGCTTGCATCTCTATTGTGCGTAATCTCGAAGGGCGTCACGACGATCAGAATGGAATGATCAGAGAAATAATGAGCAACCTTCTTGTGGTCATGTAGATCCCATACACAAGCTTCGATAATGAGGATATCTTTGCTTTGATGGAGTCAAACTTCGAGATAATACATCGCGCGCTGAACTTTGAAGGCTTTCCCTTCTTCCCGCCGACCGTAAGTAATCGCATGCATTTACTTGTCTCGTGGCTGCAATATAAAGCAACAGGCTCTTTGCTGATTGGAGAGCAAGCACCGCCAGGTGGAGAGCGACTTTTAGCTCGGCAACGCTGCATCAGCCTCGAGTCCACTCAACACGCCCGCTTTCATCACCGGTAAAGAGGCAATGCCTTTTCACCGGAGAGAGATGAATCAACTTAACGCGCCAAGCATCCAAGAAGCTTCCTGACATCGTGCACCACACGTATGCTTTCATCGGAGTATAGTGCCAACTTTTTCTGGTTAGCCGATTCCTCATTCGAAACGAAACCGGTAACTTTCCACCGAACTCAATGTGCACTTTGATGGATTGAGCTTGATATCATACCTCCCGAGATTGGCAAATGTTTCAGCTAGGTCACCAATGGTCGGAACCCTTTCGTGATTGACCACAATATCATCCATGTACGCTTAACGTTCCGACCGATCTCGAGTGAGTAAACACTTCGATCATCCTCATGAAAGTGGCTCCGCATTCTTGAGGCCGAATGGCATGCTACATTACCATCGGCCCTTCTTCTTAAAGATCCATTTATTCTCAATGGCTTGCCGATCATCGGCAAGTCAACCAAAGTCCATACTTTGTTCTCATACATGGATCCCATCTCGCATTTCATGGCCTCTAGCCATTTTATGAAATCTGGCTCATCATCGCCTCATAGTTCGAGGTTCATCATGGTCAAGTAACATGACTTCCAATAGGATTACCGCATCACTGTGCGGATCTTACTGCAGACTCCACGAGGTTCAAGAGAAACTTGATCCAAGTTTCATGATCAATATCATTAGCTTCTTCACTAATTGGTGTAGGTGTCACAGAACCACTTCGTGATGAATTACTTTCCAATAAGGGAGCAGTACTGCTACTCTCATCAAGTTCTACTTTCCTCCCACTCACTTCTTTCGAGAGAAACTCTTCTAGAAAGGATCCATTCTTAGCAACGTAATGTTTTGCCTTCGGATCTGTGATAGAAGGTGTACCCAACACTCTCTTTGGGTATCCTATGAAGACACATTCCGATTTAGGTTCGAGCTTATCCGGTTGAAGTTTCTTCACATAAGCATCGCAACCCCAAACTTTAAGAAACGACAACTTTGGTTTCTTGCCAAACCACATCAGAAGGCGCGCCTCAACGGATTTTGATGGTGCCCTATTTAACGTGAATGCGCCGCCTCTAAAGCATAACCCCGTAACGATAGCGTAAATCGGTAAGAGACATCATAGATCGCACCATATCTAGTAAAGTACGACACGACGCTCGACACACCATTTCTTTGTGGTGTTCCTGTGTGCGGAGTTGCTAAACTATTCCGCATTGTTTCAAATGTAAACCAAACTCAGAACTCAAATATTCTCTCCACGATTAGATGGTAGAAACTTTATTTTCTTGTTACGATGATTTTCCACTTCACTCTAAAATTCTTTGAACTTTTCAAATGTTTCGATTTGTGTTTCATTAAGTAGATATACCCATATCTCGCTCAAATCATCCGTGAATGTGAGAAAATAATGATATCCGCCACGAGCTTCAACATTCATCGGACCACATACATCTCAGTATGTATGATTCCCAACAACTGTTGCTCTCTCCATAGTACCGAGAGCAGTGTTTTAGTCATCTTGCCCATGAGGCACGGTTCGCAAGTACCAAGTGATTCATAATCAAGTGATTCCAAAAGTCCATCAAGATGGAGTTTCTTCATGCGCTTTACAATCGATATGACCTAAACGGCAAAGTGACACAAATTAGTTGCACTCTCATTATCAACTCGATCTTTTGGCTTCGACATTATGAATATGTGTATCACTACTTTCGAGATTCAATAAAATAGACCACTCTTCAAGGGTGCATGACCATAAAAGATATTACTCATATAAATAGAACAACCATTATTCTCTCGATTTAAATGAATAACCGCCTCGATCAAACAAGATCCAGATATAATGTTCATGCTCAACGCCGCACCAAATAACAATTATTCAGGTCTAAAACTAATCCTCAAGGTAGATGTAGAGGTAGCATGCCGACCGCGACCACATCGACTTTGGAACCGCTTTCCCACGCCAGACGCCACCTCGCCCTTCGCCAGTGCTCGCTTATTCCGTAGTCCCAGCTTGCAAGTAATATTAGCAATGTAACCAAGATAAAATACCCAAAGGCTACTACGAGCTTTAGTAAGGTACACATCAATAACATGTATATCACATATACCTTTGTTCACCTTGCCATCCTTCTTATCCGCCAAATACTTGGGGTAGTTCCGCTCAAAGTGTCCATGCTGCAGAGAAGCACTCGCCTGTGCCTAGGTCCAGCATTTGGGTTTCTTTCTTGAGCAGCAACTTGCTTGTTCGTTCTTCTTGAAGTTCCCTTCTTCTTTCCTTTGCCCTTTTCTTGAAACTAGTGGTCTTGTCGACCATCAACACTTGATGCTCCTTCTAATTTCTACCTCCGCAACTTTTAGCATTGCTAAGAGCTCGGAATTGTCTTGTTCATCCCTTGCATATTATAGTTCATCACGGCTCTTGTAGCTTGGTGGTAGTGATTGGAGAATTTCGTCAATGACGCTTATCATCCGAAGATTAACTCCCAGTTGAATCAAGTGATTATTATACCCGATATTTTGAGTATATGCTCACCGAAGA